>JAUMTR010000012.1:307502-318114 GCA_032270685.1 Microctenopoma stevenorrisi | reverse complement strand
TACTGCTGCTGGTACTACAGGTACTACTGCTAGTACTACAGGTGCTACAGGTACTGCTGCTGGTACTACAGGTACTACTGCTAGTACTACAGGTGCTACAGGTACTGCTGCTGGTACTACAGGTACTAAAGGTACTACTACAAGTACTACAGGTGCTACAGGTACTGCTGCTAGTACTACTGGTACCGCTGCTAGTACTACTGGTACTACTACTAGTACTACTGGTACTACTGCTAGTACTGCAGGTACTACAGGTACTACTGCTAGTACTACAGGTACTACTAGTACTGCTACTCCACTGCCTTTGTACGAAAAGTACTGGAGATTCTACTACAAACACTGTCACTACACCAAATGTTTCTGCGCTGAAAACATCGCTCTTATCAGCCAATCAGGTGTCAGGAAATCAGTGTCCCTGTCTTTTCCTCCGTTTCTCAGGTGTGGGTGTTGGATTACTTCGGCGGGGTGAAGACCGTCACCCCGGAGGAGTATTTCCAGGCCGTTCCCCTCAGGAGACTGTGACGGTACGAGCTGCTGGTCTCTGTCTCCTCACTGCTGTTTAATAACGAAGGCGGTGAAGAGGAGTCAGTCAGAATGTGAATGAAATAAACTCTGGACTCAGTAACTAAATTATTTTGTAATTTGAAGTCAAAGTTTTTTATGTTTTTATTGATAGCGATTATTCTAAGAGGACTGTGAGAAATGAAAAGACGTTCACTGGCTGTGTTTCTGTGTTCCACAGGTCACTGAGCTCCAGGCTGAGGATCGGTGACCTGCTGCAGGTTGTCGGTTTGAACTATTAACGCTGCATAAAATACACCAGATGTTGCTCAGGAGCTTCGTAGCCGAGGCAGAGGATGAAGCGATGAATGTTTTTACACTGATGAACTCAGTTTGCTTCATAAATCTTGTTTGTTTTTATCTGTGTGAGTGAGAATAAGATTAATTAAATAAGAAGCAGCTGCACTGGTAGATATTGGCCATTAGAGGGAGCCAGTGAGCAGCTAATGAAAACAACTATTTTCTAACTTGTGGATTAACGTGAACAGGCTGAATATTTGTGTTGGTGTGCTCTGTCCCAGGACGACAGTTAACACACAGTGTTGTGTTTAAAACACAACATGACATCATAGGTTTTCACGACTAGCTAATATTAGCTGTGTTAGCGCCTGCTCTTATGTATTTCAGAAACTACATCTCCCATGAGTCTTTGTCATCACCGTCCTCTACAACCGTGTGGGAGCTGTAGGAACCAAAAAAGGTTCCTGGCTTTGGAAGATGAGTGTTTAACCCTCAGTATCAGAGTTTTCTGCAGTTTGTACCATGTTTGCTCGTGACATTGGCGTCAGAGAAGTTGTTCCTGCTCCACCGTCTCCTAAATGGATCCAGAGTTATTGACTGCTGTTCGTACGATGAGGATGATTCATCTTAAACTATGAACAGAAAACAGGGCCCGTGCTTTAAACAGTGCACAAGAAAGGGGCGTGGTTTATTTATAACTCAACACAGAGGCGGGGCTTAAATTTCCAAAGCAATTATTTTCTGCCATTTATTATGTATAAAGTGAACTGAGGGGGCTTTTTGTGTGATGCCTTAAACAGCGTTTTATACAAATGTTTCTGCTTCTTCGTGCTGATTAGAAATGTTTCTGAAGTTGAGAGATTTTATTTTTTGAAAATATTACTGGAAGATTTCTAAATGAAGTTTGTTAAAAACAAAACTCTGTGTTTTGTTTCTTTGTTTTTGTAGATTGTAATCAAATATTTTAGGAGACTATTGTATGAACCACCCCGCTGCCTTCAGAGGACAAAGATCCTCTTTAGGTAGAAGTAGGTAAAGTGGCCATGATGGGGGGGGGGCTGCCGGATTATTGTTATCCTGCAGCTCTGAGGGGGGAACAACTTATAGCTCTTACAGGAAAGAGTTGTTTATCTAGTGTGAGTCGGTTACCAACCACTTTCTGTTTATTCTGTTTATGACATTTTCATTCCATATGTTCCTGTCCCCACACAAACTCTCTCTGTCTGTGGTGCAGAAGAGTTTAGATCCCATGTAAGTAAAAGTGTGTGAAGCTGTAATACTGGACATGATGATGGGCGTCGCCACAGACAGGTGTTCACGCTGTTCATCCAGCGGTTCAGTTCAAGAATCTGCAAAGTGAGACGCTGCAGGGGGAATATAACAGTCAGTTTCTAACCTACATTAGGCTCAGAATTTATCTGCAGCAGGAACATGTGCTTCTCAGATTTCACACAGTAGAATTCTAAATGAAAAGAAAGTGGAAATATTTAAAATACGTCGTGAACAACACAAGTAAATGTCCTCAGTTTCTTTCCACCTCTGCAAACCCACAGAGTTTCTGGTGACACCATCACTGATGAGAATCATTCAGCCCTCCTGGGTTTTACTGTCAGCAGCTGTTTCCTCGGGAGAAACATGACGAAGCAGAAACGTTTAATATGCGACTCCAACAAATCTAAACGGGCATGTGACCAAAGCAGCAGCTCTTTACAGGCAAACGCCAAAATTAGTCCTGATGCACTGACGAGATTTCACACGTGTGGTTCATAAAGCAGCAAATCAAAAACAGCTCCACGGGTTTTTACGTACTGAACCTTTTACACACCAGAACAGGCCTGTTCGCCTCAGTGGGTCTGATCACGGCAGGAGCTCAGACTCAACAACAGAACAACACGCTGATCTAGTTTCTGAAATGCGTCGATGAACCAACCACATGTGGGACATGCAGCAGAAAGGGAACATCATTAATATATCGTCAGAGGCCCGTGTGCTGCTGTTCGTCTGAGGAAAGTCCAGAACGTTTGAGCATCAGTGAAGATATGTTGTCCTTTACTCCTTCTGGAAATCAACAGTCAGTCATGCTACATCTACTTTACGCCGTCGTCCTGAGGCTTTGTCTCACGTGTAACCTGAAGAAACCTGATCCTACGTATTTCATCTCACCTGTAAGAAATGTTCAGTGGTGTAATAGATTATTTCCCTCCAAAGAAACAAAGATGTCTAATTCTTAGATAGACCCTCACACAAAGACATTTTTTATTTTAAAGTGAGAAACCAAACAAAGAATCTAAGTCGGCGCAGTCAGACACGACGGATCGCCCTGCCCCTCAGGCGGCTACAGATTTGTAAGATTTACCTGCTGATGCATCAAAAACAAAGCAACAGATATAAGAAACTTAATTTCTTTTTCCATGTGCATGTTCAAAGGCTGTTTAATGTGTGGGAGAAGATGGGTGTATGCAGAAACCGTGTGTCTCTGTGTCACCTGGCACAGCAGCTCCCCACCACTTCCTGTTCCACTTAGAGACGACAGAGGAAGACACACAGCTTCGCCTCAGTCGTCTCACTTCGGCTCCGCTGACAGAAACCAGTTTGACCAACTTAGCGTTTTTGGGGGAAACAGGCTCGGGATGGAAGTCCAGATGTGGATAGCTGGCCTGCTGGTCCTCGCCTCAGTGTTTCAGCCGGCAGGTAAGACCTAACCGACACCAGCAAATACCAGTGGTCTTAACCCACAGCAGTAGGTCACCAAGAGGCACAGGTGCATCCACTTCCCCCAGCCCGTGTTGTCTCGTAACTTTTTCAAAGTTCATGCATTTACACTAAAACATTTTTCTAAAGTGCTTTTTAAAATATAGCTAATGACAAAATGACACATTCATCTGAAACTCATGGACGTTATCGTCTGTTTTTTTTTACTAAACCTTGATTTTGCAGGCACCAAGAGAAGCATGTTTTATATTTTAAACCTCACAAAGGCATTTCTTAGAAAGTTTACTTTCAACGCTTCATGAGTCTAAAGGGTCTCGACCCACAAAAAATGTAGAACCTTGATCTGAAAATCCGCACATTGCCAACGTAGATACGTAGATTTAACCTGCAGCGTTTCTGTGAGATTGTCTGGAGACTGTTTTACAAACGGCTAACGTGGGGGAGGAAAGCAGCCATGTTGGTTGTGTTGTCGTCTGTCTCACGTCAAACCAATGGGTTGTTAATTAGTCTTCTTTCTTAAAGTTAACTGATCATTTTTTTCTGTTAAATGTTAAAATCTTTCTGTCGTGAATCACTTACGCTAACGTCAGTAAACCACCAGTGCTGCTGTCATTAGCAATTAGCACGTTAGCTAACGAGCAACGACTCACTCCCCACGTTTTGGTGGATAGAGCAGTTTGTTTGAAGACTTTTTATTTAATATATTTTTTTTTCAGCCTTATGCTTTGTTTGTTTGTTTCCATGTAACTTTATTTTTCAAAGTTACATGTTCAAAGTTAGCTGTTAATATTAGCAAGACAAATAAATATATATCTTTATTGTCAGGTAACATCAACAGTAAAAAGGCGAAATTAATCAAGTTGATGGTTTAATCCATCATATTAAAATATGAATATTGTCTGCAGCTGTTTCTTTAACGCT
Organism: Microctenopoma stevenorrisi; assembly: GCA_032270685.1. Taxonomy (NCBI): domain Eukaryota; kingdom Metazoa; phylum Chordata; class Actinopteri; order Anabantiformes; family Anabantidae; genus Microctenopoma; species Microctenopoma stevenorrisi. Next base: position 313,680 of record JAUMTR010000012.1, on the reverse strand, counting down.
AATACTTGTTGCATTAACAAAAACAATTCTCCAAGGGGATCAAACGTTTCTTATCATTAAACTGGTATTTATGGTAAGAGCAGGATCATTGTCATTTTAATTGGAACCAGTTTGGGACAATAATTTGTCTGTTTTTTGTTATTATAAGATGTTTTTTGACATTTGCTCGCTGCGACACTGCAGCTTTTTAACCAGTTGGATACAAAAACAACCAGTTTTAACCCATCAAACCTACTGGAACAAATCAAAAGACCAGTTTAAACCAACTATATGTTTAATGTTGGTTTGAACCAACATATTACTCAAACCATTCAGGCCAGTTAAAAAAAAACTGGTCTGCGTTTGAATACTAGTTGATAACAATTAAATATGTAGAGATTTAGATGTAGACTCACACCATTGACTGACCAGTTCAGTTCCACACTCGGTGCCATTGTGCAGTTTTTAGCAGGCACATAAATGTCAAACAAGTCATTTAGCATCAGTCAACATGTGAAGAAACAGTGTGAAAAAATTAATAATATTTCATTTGCTAAATACAGCACTGGGCTCATGAATGAAGCGCAGCCTCTAAGTTAGAAATAAACCACAGTGTTCAATAAAAAGGTTTGAGCCTTTATTTTAATTTAGCTTGGTTTTTAGACACCTTCTAGGACCTGGCAGCCACGTATGTGAACATCACATTTTGGGTTGTCAAGGCTAAAATATAAAGTTTTGCTCTACGAGGACGTTATAATTTTACTGTTTGTCCTTTGTTACAGACAAACTTCTAATGGGCCGTTGATCAAAGACACAATTGTTGTTTCTTATTTTATTTTTGTTCTCAGGACAAATGTTGAGTTTTGCATCATTACTCAATTGTGTCTTTATGGTTTTTTATCAAAATTAAAACCAATGTTTTCATATGTGAACATAATTTTAATCAGAAACTACATCAGCTAAAAAGATGATTCTTAGTTTTTACATTCATCGGGTCACAATCAGAGAAATTAAAAATGCGTGAAAACGAACAAGTTCAGGTTCAACCAGAAAAAGCTTCCGTCTGTCTGCGATATGTGGATTTGTTTTCTGGAAGTCTGCCGTCAGATCCGTTATTAATGGACCATCAGCAGGAAAGAAACAGCTAAGATTCAGCTAAAAGTTAAACGATGCTACGTGAGACACGATGACGACACGTCCGCCTCTCGTTAGCCGCCAAACCGGGGAATAAAGTTAGAATAAGAGAGAAACTGAAGAAAGAACATGACAAACGTGATGTTTAAAACCTGCAGCTTCCTGTGTCTCAGCACTTTAAAGACATGTCGTATATTCAGAATGAATGAATGGATTCTCCTAATGGTAGCGTCTTCTATAGAATTCTCTGGACGGTGAGGAGGCGGACGGCTTCATTCATGTGAGCGCTTGTTCTGGAGAGATTTTATGATTTGTGTTGTTTCCTAGTCACAGAACTTAGAAGTGATAACGCAACAACATGAAACTAACAAATACACTCATGCCAGAGGGATTTAATTATAAAACACACGGTGTCTTGATTCTAAGGTTCCGTCACAGCCCTCCCAGACTGAGCCAACCTAAACTCTCTAACATGATCGACACATGAGCTGCGATAGCTGCTCAGCTCTGTAGAAAATTAATTGACCACAAAGAGTGAACCCCACCGGCTCAGGAAGCAGCTCTGTGGTTTTCAAAGCTGTGACTCTTAAAGTCGAACCGTCGCTCCCAAACTGCTTCAGCTCTGTGCGGTGATCGTGTGGCAGAAGACATTTGAGACGCTACTTTCAGTCCTCGTCGCACACGACAAATATACAACCTCCAATAAACCTCAGCTGCTTTCTGTTCGGCCATCTTTGATGAAGGTGTTAAAGATGGAGGTGATGAGACGAAAACAGGCCGAGTGGTGCAGAGAGGTGGAGCTCAGGCGGGAGAAGAGCGAAGCGGTGACGTGTCCTGGATTCTGCTTCAGGTGTTCAGGAACAAACCGTCGACGCTGAAACCACAGCGACACATTTTCACATCCACAGATCCACGTGGCTTCTGGAGGTAAACTGAAGTCAGCAGAGACGCGACAGGGCGAGAAGCAGGTGATCAGCTGACCGATCGTGTTTCTGATGAACGCCGAGCTCTTCGCTATTTCAAGGTTTCCTGGTGTGATGTCATCATCCTCCAGCGCTGCTTAAACGTGTGAGAGGTGAAGAACATAAGGGCACAGATGGTTACTGAGCACGCTATATACGTATCGGTATTATTCTGACCTGCAGGTCTACGTGTCGACAGGTTCAAAGATGACTTCACCTTTCACACTGTTCACCAGCTGCAAACAGTTTCCACTCGACCCTATCAACACATCACCACGGCTGCAGTGGAAAATTAAAGAAGACGACATTTATCTGAGCCTCCTATTTCTGAATGAATCCGTCTAACACACACACACACACACACACAGTTCAGAGTAGAAGTAGTGTTTCCATCTGTCTGATGTTTGCTGCTCGGTTACTTCTCAGTTTCAGCAGCTTCGTTTCATCAGTGTTTGGAGGATACGCTGCAGCCGATATCAGATATTATTATTTATCAACGTTAGAGACCCGGAGCATCATAGTTTAAATAGTTTTCCCTGCTCGTATGACTGAACGTCTCCTATTTTACAAACACGAGACGATAATAAAACACAAAGTGAATCAGGCAGAATAAAAAAGAGCTGGAATGAACTGAACCATGCAGCTTTTCCTACATATTTATATGCGTATGAAGACGGACTCGTACATATAAATATACCTTTAAACATGAACACACGTCGGCGTGTGGTCCTGCACCAGTCAGTGTGTAACATTATCACCAGGAGACGAAGTTGGATCAGACGAAGACAGAACCAGCTCACAGTGAGGTCCTGGCGACGCGTTCGAGGACCCGTGTTGTTTTGGAGTTTTGTGAATGGAAACAGACTGTGATTACGTTGAATCTGTGATGAGTCACGAGGATTCTGACAACGTGTGACTGACTTTTCCACCGATGTGTCACAGTTACTGAAAAGACTGTTTACAAGCGAAGCCTCCGGTTAGTTTGACTCAGTGAGTTTTCTCTCACTCCTGCAGTTTGTATTTATTCATGGACACAGGAAGTGGCTCCGTGGACACAGGAAGTGGCTCTGTGGACACAGGACTGTGCAATTGTCCCTGCAGCCACTTAGTGATCGACCTGGTTGTTTGTGTGTTTGGTTCAGCGAGTGAACGTTTCTTCGTCTCTGTGAACATGTATCTTACTGTGTTCATCAGATTACCCCCCCCATCCCCCCCAGCTTCCTGTTGTGTTGAAACCGGGTCTAATCTGATGCTGTCGGTGTGAGTGACCAAGAAATCTTGGCTGGGATCTGGTGTGTTTCTGGTGGTGACGTGACAGCTGCGAAGCCGTGGGCGTGTTTCAGGATGTCAGGATGCAGCTCGGGCTCTTTGATAGAGGCGAAGACGCAGAGAGACGATGTAGATGCAGCGAGACACGGTTCATCTGATCCTGGTGCGCTGCAGGTGTGGTTCACCCTCAGTGAGGAGGAGGGAAAATGATTCTGACTGATAATAATGGCAGATGTTAAAGGACCAGTCCAACATTTAACGTGGTTCCTGCTGCTGCTTCGCGTAGAGGGAAGGTGCCGTCGCCTTGACTCTGTAATAGTTGTTGCTGAGTGTTTGCGTAACAGTTTGAACAAGGCCAGAAAGCAACGAGCCGATCAGCAGCGTCTCCTTCATTAATCTGTGACTGCATTTAACAAAGACCTCGGACCTCTGACCTCTGACCTCTAAGCTGAGTGACTGTAAAGTCGTGTTCAGCACATCTCTCTCTCTGTAAACTGCTGAAGCTGCTGAACCCGGTTTTAAAGGGCGATTTTGCTCTAAATTCCTCCTGATGTGGATGATCTGTAACAGGAGGCTTCGTGTCTCTGGCCGGTCTGTTGAATGAGGTTTTCTGAGCTGAGCCGTTTCACTCGTATGTTTACACACACCCACACACACACCTGTCACACAGCTAATGGAGCCACAGCGAGGAAACCACCGAGCTGCCTCACGTGTTCACACAGTGCAGCGGCGTACAGTCGCACCGAGAAGCAGAGCGAAGACGGTTCCGCGTTAGTTAGAAAAGACGAGAGAAAACACTTCCAGTAAATCCAGAGAGACAGAAAAGAGAAACAGAAACCGTGACGTAATCAGAAGCGAGATCAGGAGGGAGTTTCTCCCGCGGAGACTTTCCTCTACCATCAAACACGTTCTGGTGAGGACAGCTCAGAGGCGCGTTAGGAGCCTGCAGCACATCAGCGTTTAAACTGTAAGAGAATAAGTCAGGATGAGAAGCTGAGTGTCAAACGTTACCATTAAGCTGCAGTAACAAGCGAACTGTGACCTCTGACCCCCACAGAGGCCCTGACGATGTACGACCCTCAGCTGTGTTACATCCTGGACGGCTTCCTCGGCCTGTACGGACTCATCATCACCGGCATGTTCATCAAGGAGAAGGTCTGTCGTCTGTCTGAATGTTTACACCCGAGCAAATCGCTCGCATTTAAAGGATCCAACTGTGTTTTTATTCTCATTCACAGACACAGAAACTTTAATAACTATTCATTGATTGTTTATTAAGGAAAATGAATTATTATCATTATTATATAGTTAGTCTGTTCCCCTTTATAAACGATGACTTTATTAGACGGGATTCTGTTCAGGTTCCTCTTTAAACGTACAGAAATAAAACACATTTTGTTGTGTTAAAAATTAGATTTTAAATAAAAATGCTCCTAAAGCAGCAGAATAACCTGTAACACCGCAACGAGCAAAGGGAACGTTTAAACTTTAAATTCTCTACGCGCGTCTTCACTTTCACTCGTCGTGAAAAAACAAACAAAATCATTTATGAATAATAATAAAACATAAATTCATGTTTTTATTTACGCTGTATAATATTTTTCACTAATTGTCTTCATTTTATTCTCTTAAAATGTTTTTAGTTCTTTAAAACCAAAGGGAAGGCGTCAGACGGCGACGGCATCTACTCTGTGAGCAACCACACAAACATTTCTTTATTTCATGTCTTAGTTCTGACGTGTGATGCTCGTAACTCGTTATGAAACATCACGCGTGAGCTGCTCTGCTGTGTGTGAATATAAGAGTGTGTTGTGTGTGTGTTTAGGACCTCGCCGCCCCGAGCGAACCTCTGAGACGAGACCTAGAGGGCGGACGGGTGAGTAACTGATGGATTTTATTACGCTGTTCTACGTTCCCAGGTTTTTGTTTGACAGGAAGCTGTGGATCATAAAACATGTTCCTTACAGGGTTGTCCCACTGTAGTGGGCGATGCCATCATTGTCTCCACTCTCAGGTTCTTTTTAGGGTTCTGTCAGGTTCTAAGGTGTTGAGAGATCTCTGGAGGTGATTCAAAGTTCTATTAAGGTTCTTTAAAAATCAGAATTAGAAATTAGAATATTAGAAAAAGAAATTAGAAATCATAAAACGATCTGAAAAAGGTTCTGGTGATAAATCCACATGGAAGAACACACGGTACACGGTTCAGGGTTCTACACCCTGTAGAACCCTGAAGAACCCTGTAGAACCCCGTAGAACCCTGTAGAACCATGAAGAACCCTGTAGAACCCCGTAGAACCCTGTAGAATCCCTTAGAACCCTGTAGAACCCTGAAACTACTCGGGAACACTTTATCTAAAACAGTCATTCAGAAGATGAGAAGAACTGTTCTAATGACTTTGTTCTGTGTGTTCTCACAGATGCGCAGGAACGACGACACCTACACAGTAACAAACTCTTTTCTCTCCTCTGCTTCATTTAATTTTATAAAGAAAGTCATTTCTTCATTAAATGTGCATTTCTCTTCCATGTTTGCAGCCTTTGCAGAGACACGCTGGTGATGAATATAGGGAGCTTAATGTGAAAAAACAGGTGACTTTACTTTATTACAACGTTTTATTTTCAATTTTTCTGCAGATTTTACACTTGAAACTGTGAAAGAGACAAAATCTAATTTTCTAATGTTCATTTTTTATTTTCTTGTCTTTTTGCAAACTTCACTTTGAGTTTTAGTTGATTTAATTTTCCCTGTTTGTGTTTGTGTGCAGCGTCAGAGAAAGAACGAGCAGGTTTACCAGGTGAGTCTTATATATATAGTTATATATTATAGTTATATA
>JAUMTR010000012.1:288746-300722 GCA_032270685.1 Microctenopoma stevenorrisi | reverse complement strand
TATATATATGAGTTCCTGCTGACGCTTTGAAGCTTTACCACTCATTAACGCGTCTCCGTCTGTTCAGGGCCTGAGTGCGGCCAGCAGAGACACCTACCAGGCCCTCCAGATGCAGCCGATTCCAGCTCGTTAGCACCGTGAACGAGCTCCTTCCAGACGTCCAGGTCTTGTTTTATGGGAACGTCTGACATTTATTTCAAGGATTCGTCTTCGAAGGTTTGGTGACATCCAAACGCGGATTTTTTATTCGCTCTGTTAAAATGATTTAACAACATCTGGACTGTCTGTTGTTCACTCGGCCCTGTGATGATGAAGCTCGTACTTTTAGAGTTTAGCAGGTTTTCTGATATTTTCTTAAATAACTTATAGAATTTTAAGTAAAAATACATAAATGCAGAATTTCACACTGTACATTCGAAGTATAATCAGTATAATAATACAGCTGGTTGGAACAGACTGATTCTTATCACCCAGTTAAACAGACGGAGTCAAACAGGACATATGTATCATAATTAATCGACCTCTGACCTTTGTCCAGCACGTGATAATCACCACAATGCTCCTGATGACAAGCAGCCAGTTACCAGGCTGACAGTGTGTGTGATAACATGAAGTTATATGTAATTTCTGATGAATACTGCACATTCACATGCACTTAGATGTCCTGATATCAGCTTCTAACTATACGATACCGCTGTTTTTAATCAGTGTCATAATCAGAAACAGGACTGAAGTGTGTCTTCAGTTAAATCCTTCATCTGGAAACAGAAAAAATGTGACGGCTGTTTAGTTCTAATATTTAGGGAAGAATATTGGTACATAAATTAACCCCAGGACATTTGTTAATTCCAAATTAGTGGTGAATATATATAATAATGAATAAACTCGTCACACAGAATAAATGTGCGATATGTTGAATTAGATGAGTTATTTTCTACGTTTATGTTGTACATAGTGAGGCAGGTGCACCTGCAGATGAAACAACACGTACAGTGTGTTTCTGATGTGTTTCACTCTTTTAGTTGGACTGAAGGAGCCGCAAAGTGTTCAGTAACCAAACATGCTGTTCAAAAAGCCATTAATGCAGCAGGACCATATACAACAGCTGCATCAGTGCGGCGGCCCCGTGTTTAATGTTAAATATATGAATGTGTTATATATATATATAACGCCTATCGAATATATATATATATATGATGCCTATCGAATAACAATGCTTTAAAATGTTAGTATTCCTAAATATTCCCTTTTTCCCTATATCTTCTGAACACTGCTGACTTTAATCAGCACAAAAAGGGCAGAACCACTCTGTATTTACGTGATTATTTTAGCATGACGTATGGTAAATAATGAACAGTTTGTGTCTCCAAACGTTGCACAATTAAAAAGTCAGACTTGCTGCAGCTTTTATGTGTCACGCAGCTTTAATTTCCTCTTTTATAAAGTTTGCTGAAGTGTGCTGTAGTAATTAAACCCTGCTCTCTTTTGAATTTTAAATATACTTCCATTGTCCTATTATCATTTTCTTTTCTCATTTACATAGGTTTTATAGACCTTTTTCAGCATTGAGCTGAATTTTACATGAATTGTTTTTTATTATATTTTCCTGAGAATTTGTGCTATAATGAATTTGTGGCATTTATTGTATTATAATGATATTACTGTATAAATAATTAGCTTTTATTGTAAGGTTGTGTCGGTTCTGTAAAAGCTAATGATAAATAAATAAAGATTAAATTCTACACGTGTGTCTTCTGTCACCTGGTGGACAAAACAAAACAATAGGACTTTATGTATGACGTGCTGTAATTCTTCAGGTAAAGTCAAAATAGACTTATATAAAGCTTTTTGTACATTTTATGATCTTCTTTGTAATTTTTAAATCACGTTTAGCCTCTTTGTTCTAATTCCTAAATGGGTTTTACTTTGAAAGGAAAGAGCGGAAGTCGTATTTGTTATCATTTATGCTATGAGGTTAGAAGGTTCGCTGGGTCTCACCTGTGTTGGACAATGGCAGCTGAAGCACAACATTAGCGCTGATGTGAAATGAAAACCACGCGGTGTGTTTAATAGATGTGTTGATACCTAATAGTTCGAGAGACGTGCTAATTACCAGCGGCTAGTTAGCATCGTTAGCCGCGCTGCCAACAACAACAGCAGCCGCAGCCGCTGTCAACACTGAATTCCTCCGTAGACTCTTCAACAGTTTCTCCTCAAAAACGGCAACTTAAACGAAATTCAAATGGAGACAAACGCACCGAAAAGACGAGACAATAAAAAGTCACTGCGTGTGAAGGTAATTAGCCTCGGAAATGCCGAGGTTGGAAAGGTAAGTGAGCACCAGTTTATTTTAAGCTAAAGCCCATATTGAATTCTGGCAGGTTGTTGTTGTGAAGCTGTTGTGAAGCTTAGAAATAGCTGTATTTTAGAGATAATTAACGGTGGATTCAAGTAGACGGTTTTAATAGCCGTCCTGACCTTCAATGACAAATAATTGTTGTGTATTTAGTTTCAGATTTATGACTTTATTAGTGCTAGTTGATGCTATACATTCAGATGCCAGGCCCCATATAAAAATAGATTATTTTCAAGCGTACCCATTTATTACGCATAGTTCTTACAAAATTTAACCTCCGTGAATATTTGTTCTTTAATATTGTATTATTGTGTGAAAATCGGCCCTCAGTTTTTCTTTCTAACATTATGGTCACACTCAGCAGCAGCTTCTTACCTTGAACCAGTTAAAAACGTTGACATTGGATGAAGCTGTCATAGATTGATGGATGTGTTGTTGCGAGAGAACCTAGTTATCCTGAAGATATTATTATACATCATGAAGTACATTTGTAATTTAGTTTTTTTCATATTCTGTGAAATTCAGTATACGTGTTTTTTATTTTAAGCACTTTGCCTTTAAATTGTTAGTTTTCTAAAGGGATTCTGGTGTAAAAAATCAGCTCAGTGTAGATTGTTCTCTTCTCCAGAGCTGCATCATCAAACGCTACTGTGAGAAAAGATTTGTTCCCAAGTATTTGGCCACTATTGGCATCGACTACGGAGTCACCAAGTAGGTTCAGTAAGAAAACGTTTGCATTACTTCCTGTTACATACTAGACGTTGTGACGTGTGTGTTACTGGTGTGCTGTGTGTTGTCAGAGTGCAGGTTCGCGACAGAGAAATTAAAGTGAACATCTTCGACATGGCCGGTCATCCTTTCTTCTACGAAGTGAGTCACGCAGCACATTTTGGTATTTTGCGCTGTAAGGCGGGAAACCTGCCAACAGGTGATGCTGCTGAACCCACTTGTTTCCTGTTCTTCCTCTGCGCCTCGTCTCTCAGGTGCGTAATGAGTTTTATAAGGACAGTCAGGGCGTGCTGCTGGTTTACGACGTCGGCCTGAGGGAGAGTTTCGACGCCCTCGACAGCTGGCTGGGGGAGATGAAACAAGAAATGGGCTCCCAGGCCAACATGGACAGCATCGTGTTCATCGTCTGCGCCAACAAGGTCGGACTCATCGGGTCACCTTAGTTCTGTCTAACAGCCTGCTGGATGTTATCATCACACTTCAACTGTGTGTCTGCGCAGGTGGACCTGACGAAGCGGCGGGTGGTGGACGAGGGGGAGGGCCGTCTGTGGGCGGAGTCTCGAGGTTTTCATTACTTCGAGACGTCGGCGCAGAGTGGAGAGGGCATCAACGAGATGTTTCAGGTTCCTACATCCACTCGGTGAAGCCCCTCAGTTTCTATGAGCAGAACAGGTTTGTAGCATCTCCTGTGTGTTCGTCCTGCAGGCTTTCTTCTCGTCCATCACTGACATGTGTGAGAACGGCGGGAAGCGTCCTGTGTCAGAGGTCAGCGTGGGCTTCACCAAGGAGCAGGCCGACACCATCCGACGCATCCGCAACAGCAAAGACTCGTGGGACATGCTGGGTGTGAAGCCTGGAGCCACGCGGTGTGTGGACTGCTCCTTTATGTTCACTTTCTATGGTTCAGTGAAAAACATCTGCTGTAACTTTGGCTTCACTTTGTTTCCAGCGAGGAGGTGAACAAGGCGTACAGAAAGCTCGCCGTCCTGCTGCACCCGGATAAATGCGTCGCCCCCGGGAGCGAAGACGCCTTCAAAGCTGTGGTGAACGCCCGCACCTCGCTGCTGAAGAACATTAAATAACACACACACGGGAAGCCTCTTGCTGAGATCGGACCTCTTGTTACTCAGACACAGACTGAAACAGTGTTAATTTATTCATTTATTTATTCGGCGTAAAGGTCTTGTGCCATGTTGCTTGCCGCAGTGCTGTACGACGTCTACAATCTGGTCCACCACCAGTTTTCACTTATTTACTACATTTTATCTCTAGATTTCTGTCTGTGTGTGTGTGTGTGTGTGTGTAGAAGACGTGGGGGGAAGTGACAGAAGATAAATCTGAAGATAATTCAAAGAAATTATATATGATAAGATCTGAGTAGAATTAATGAAAAGAAAAAAGCTGTAATTAGGAGAAAAGATGATTTTATCGTAACTTTCATCATCTTCTATTTGCTGCCTGAAAGTGTGTGTGTGTGTGTGTTTTCACGCTGCAGCCAGGTTAACGTCTTCCGTCTTGTATTTATGGCACCAGTTGAAGGAAGGGTCAAAGGTCACAGTGTTAAACCTGAGTCACACTGAAGCACATTTCGATCGTCTGCGTGTTTCAGGATTTTAAAAACCTGTTTCGTTAACGAACCCGTTTTTGGAGCCTGGCTGATAAATGGAAGTTAAACGTGGGATGTAATGAAAATGCATGTTTAATATTAAAAATACTCCTGAGCTCAAAGGTCGGGGAATCGAACCTGAACCCACAAAGAGTCTAAAAGGAACATTTGGTTTACTGGGAGTGAACCACTCTTAAACCAGTCAGCTGCTGTTTACCTGATGTTTCATGTTTATATTCTGTTCATAACCAGTTAAAATGTGGGAACTAACCATTACTCCGTTAATTTGTTCCCTGAAATCAGATTCCTATTATTCTTAAATTCTATCTCATCAATAACCTTTTCTCTTTCGTGACACACTGAGTCGTGTTGTTGAATATTTTTCAGATTCTTGCCTTAAGTGACGTCATTTGTTCCCTCGAGTCGTGTGCATTCTGTTAAAACTATGTTTTTCTCCGTTGAACGTCTGATTCTTCCTGTAAGTGATTATTTTTGGAGCCACTTGCCAAATTGTTCTTATTCATTACAACATCTCCTGTCACACTGAAAATGCTTCTGTTCCCTTAAAACAAATCAGTTTGTTCCGTTAAATGTGAATTCTTTTCAGAAATCCCTCGAATATAAATCCTCCTATAAAGTTTGTTCCCTTGAATATAGAACATCTGAACGTTCCCCTGATCGTTCCCTTTAAAGCTGCACAACAAACCAGAGATTTACGACCAAATCATGGCATGAGAACGTTTACACTGTTACTGACGGGACGAGGCCCCAACTGTTGAAAAAAGACACGCTGCAGAGAAGAGACAGCATGGACATGTTACAGGTTTATATTTTTTCATATTTGTATCCACAGGAATGAATAAACACAGCCTGAGTGTGCACTTGTCGTTTTAATGTCATTTTTATCAAATTAAAAATGATTTGACATCATTTAAGATTTGACTTTTACAACTGTTAGACATGTAATTTTAGTTCAAATAATTACCAAAGTCTAACTAAATGATGTTAATTTGAGAAAATAAATATTAATGACTCAGAACAAATCAGTTAAAATAATAAACATTACAAAATTAAAATCTCAAAGGAAGTGCAGTTTTTAAGCGTTCGTCAATCACTCGTATGAAAAACATATTTAAATGTTGCATTTTCTCCTTTTCTGTGTGACATGATTAGGTTTCTATTTTGTATGAAGTTTAGGTTGATTCTGAGCATCAGACGCACTGAACAGTGAGACTGTGTGTGAGTGTGTGATGTCAACACATGACTGTGTCACAGATTGGACTCGGTACCGAGACGACTCGTGTCCTGTGACTCTGTCACGTTCACAGGCGAAACAAGCCGTCACCGTTCAGTGTCACATGTTTTAAACTGTAAACTGATCTGAGTGTGTGTGTGAGTGTGTGTGTGTGTGTGTGTGTGTGTGTGTGTGTGTGCGCGTGTGTGTGTGTGTGTGTGTCACAGTCTCACTGTGTTCTTCTATGTGCACGTTCTACTTGACTGTTTTTGCAGAAATAAAAACACTAAAATCATTTTGTGCAGTTTGTTTCTCTTATGTAAGTTAGAATAGGTGGGACAGTCTTTGAAGACGAGGACTCTGTGTGGACAGTCTGATGTCTCAGTCTCAGTGGACAGACGGGGATGTGGACGATGCTCTTGTTTGTCTCAGGCCATGTTTGTTTTTTGATGTTTCTCTTTTCTTCCAGCTGAACTTTGACTCTCTTAAGTTTCCGGGAACAAACTGGACTCCGGCTCAGCCTGACCCGGTTGGAGGACTTCCAATCCCATCATGCACCTGAGCGCATAGACACAGATAATCTGTCCTATTACTGAGTGGCCGTTTGTCTCTGTTTCAGTGAATCCTGCTGGATTAACTCACGCAGACATCTGCTGGTCACCATCAGCTGATTACACAAAGCTGCTCCACCTTCATCCTCCTCTTCGCTCTGTGTCCTGTCCGTGTTTTGTTCTGTTCGTGTGTCGCTGGACACGATTTGCTCGCCGGGTCTCTGAGTTTGTCTTTTTGTCCAGGTTTAATAAGGAACTATGACGGTGGAGACAACGCGTTTAAAGACACAAACAGGACTCGGGTCGCGTGTTGACGAGAGTTTGAACATCTAAAGGATGAATGTTTCCACGGGGACTTTTAGAGAATGACGGAGGAAATATTTTTGAATGGGACAAAGACAGAAACAAAGAACTAGAGATGGATCCAACAAATCAAAGAGGAGGCTCAGATATAGATGAAGACGGAAGGAGGAGACGTTAGAGGACAGGTAACAAAGAGGAGGAAGAGAAGGAACAAAGGAAACACGGGTGGTGGAGGAGTCCAGACGTCTGCAGCCGCTGAGGCATGAGAGTGGTGCTGGAGTCTTCATCAGGACTAAACACAGGTACAACACACACACACACACGCACGTCTGTGAGGACGGAACCAGCACGGTGAGCGTCAGGTACAACACATCACCTCACACTTAGAGAGAGAGGGAATTCCTCGTGTGTAGCTCAGTAACAAAGCAGCAACTTAAAGAAATGAGATTCTCTGCTGTCAGGAGTCAGTTTGGAACCAGTAGGTCGCTGTGCTCTAATCTCAGGGGATTAGTTCTGAAGCCTGGACCTGACCCGGGCCGGCACCACGTGCTCAGGCCAGAGCAGGGCAGAGGCCCACGGGTTTCCCTGGCAGAGAAACAATCTGATCAATGAACGTCCTGAATGTTTGCAACACGAAACCAGCTGAGAGGTTTATCCAAGTGGTCCTGGATCAGGCTCAGCAGGTGATCCGTGACCCGTGTTTTAGATCCCAGGTGCTAACCGTTGGTTTTTCCTCCAGCAGGCAGCTGGCAGAGATGGAGGGCCTCACCACCTGTGCAGCTGTGGGCCGCGATGACTGTGGGGCGATGGAGAACGGCGACTGCAAGCTGGTGCGAGGCACCAGCGACATCAGCTTCAGCACCAACATTGGCCCCGCCCCTGGCCTGCGCAGGAAACAGCTGCTGTGGCAAAACGCCGTGAGGAACATTATCGACCAGCACCACCTGTACTCGCTGAGGCTCGCCGGGGGCCTGGAGAGAGGCCGGCACCGCATCATCGTCACCGACGCCTACATCGCTGACATCAACAGGTAGACTAGTGACGTCATCGACAGGTGGTCGCCACGTTCAGCAGACCTGCCACAAATTAATTAACGTTACTCTTACATTTGATTTAATTAGTTTGTTGACTTGTTAACGTCTTTGATAGAAGATGAAAATGTAACTTGTAGTTTTAGTGTATTCTTTTCCACATCTTGATTCTGTGCTGAGACACTTTTCATGTTGCCTGTCAGGTCTTCAGTCTTCAGTCCCTCTGCGTTGTCTTGCAGGCAGATCCGAAGTAAGGCGTCTCGTGGAGCCCTGTTGCAGAAGCGCCGCTCGTCTGCGGCTCGAGTCCATCCGATGACACCGAGGATCAGCGCAGCGGTGGCGCGGACCAAACAAGACACGCGCAGCGACGCCGACTTCTTCGTGTCGTCCGGGTCCACGGTTCGAGGCGTTTTAATTCCAACGCTGCAGCACAAATTCAAGTAAAGTTCTTTAGCTCAAACATACTCGCCACTTTATTTTAATATCAACTAATATTAATACATATATAACAATGTTGATATATTTTCATAAAGTTTTTTTCAAACTTTTTTGGTCGTTGGTCACAGTCTTTGTTTATTGGTTTTATTCTGTGGCAGGTCTCGAGACCTGGAGCAGCTGTACCAGCAGTTTTCCTCCGGTCAGAGACGAACTTCGCTGGTCGTCACGAACGTCATCGACATCCTGACCCGAGTCCTCATCTCTCTGCTGACGTGGGCGCCGGGCCGGGGCGGTGTCGCCTGTGATTGGCTGACGGGCCTGTTCGTCGTCCTGTGGCTGGGGATCGGCGCTCTGGCCCTGATCAGGAGGGAGGTGATGTCATCGCCACACTGGCTGAGGTATGCTGGGAAACAGCGTCAGTGTGGTACGTGTTCGCTGTGCTGGTACCTCGGTACAGGTGTGTCTGTCCCATCAGGTACCTGTCGCTAGTGAGCTGGTTGTCTCAGACCGTCCAGGTGTTGGTGGGTGTTTTCAGCTGGACAGAGAGTGATCACACCTGGTATGTTTTCTTCACCCTGTTCTCCACCCACACCCTGCTGCCCTTCCCACTGCTCTGGTCCATTATCGCCGGTGCTACCACCTCCATGCTGCACCTGCTGGTGGACGTCTGCTGTCACTATGACGACGAGACCTTCATCAGAAAGGTCCAACATCTGGACTTGGTTTCTAAAAACCTTATTCTACTTTGTCAAATTTATGTCGATGTTTATATTCGTTCGATCTCACCTGTCCAGGTGTTGTCGAAGGCTTTGTTGTACCTGGCGATGAACACAGCAGGTCTGTTCACCCACTACCTGTCAGATCGAACGCAGAGACACGCTTTTCTGGAGACCAGGCGCTGTATAGAAGGACGGGTCCGGCTAGAGAGAGAGAACCGCAGACAGGAGCGTCTGTTGATGTCCATCCTGCCGCGTTTCCTGGTTCTCGAGATGATCGCTGACATGGCCACCATGGACGAATACGTGCTGCCTCAGCAGTTCCACAAGATCTACATCCACCAGTACAAAGACGTCAGGTAGAAGCGCCGATGTCCGCTTAGACAGGCAGATCGTTCTGCCCCCTAGTGGCCAAACAAAACGTCCGAGTGCAGCTTTAAAGTTGAGCTCATGTCTGATTCTTCACAGCATCCTGTTTGCAGACATCATTGGCTTCACGTCTCTCTCGCTGGTCCTGTCGGCTCAGGAACTCGTTAAAACGCTCAACGAACTCTTTGGTCGATTCGACAAACTGGCTGAGGTCAGATGTTTGAGCGTGTGGATTAAGAATCAGGTCCAGGTCCGAATGTACGCTCATAACGTCGGTGTGTTTCTCTCCTGCGTGTTTAGGAGCATCAGTGTTTGCGTATTAAGATCCTGGGTGACTGTTATTACTGTGTAGCAGGAGTCCCGGAGCCTCAGAGAGCACACGCTCGCTGCTGCGTGGAGATGGGCCTCAGCATGATCAGCGCCATACGGTGACAGACACACACTGAGAAGACACACACACTGTTCACCAGGACGCTCAGTAACACGCGCCGCGCTGCTGTGTTCAGGTACGTCCGGCACGAGCTGCAGCAGGAGCTGGACATGAGGATCGGCGTCCACTCCGGTTCGGTTCTCTGTGGGGTTTTGGGTCTTCAGAAGTGGCAGTTTGACATCTGGAGCTGGGATGTCGACATCGCCAACAGTCTGGAGGCCGCAGGACTTCCAGGGTCAGATCAGGGTCGTGTTTTAACAGTTGACAGTTAAATGTTCTGTAATGTTTTAAACGTCGTCTCACCCGGTCTCAGGCGGATCCATGTTTCTCGGGCAACTCTGGACTGTCTAGGCGGTCTTTACGAGACGGAGGTGGGACACGGGAAGGAGCGCAATGAGCTCCTGCGGAAGCACGACATCGACACCTACCTGATCCGCCCGGTGCTGCGGGAGGAAGCCGAGCCTCCTAAAGCACGACGTCCGAGTTATGACGAGATGACGACCTGGAGCGCGGAGCTGCCGTTCGGAGACATCCTCGGAATGAGCTTTGTGAGGATCTCACACGTTGCCACAAACCCCAGACTATGTGGAAGTTAGATTTTGACGTTTTATGTCGTCCCTGTGGTGCCGCGTAGATCCTGGCCACCTTCACCAACGGCTCTCTCACCCAGCTGCCCAATCAGATCGCAGCTCAGCGATCGGGCTCACGCGAGGTCAACAAGAGGATTTGTGAGGCCATACAGGTTCGGAGCAGCGAGCGCATGAGGAAGGAGCACATCACCTCCTTCACGCAGGTGTTTAAGGACTCGCACATGGAGGGAAAGGTAACGTTTCACTTACCTACAGTGTCTCTGAGGTGTAACAGGCCGTTTGTGACATGAATCCTTCTCCTTCTGTCTCAGTACTCCCAGATGAGAGACGAACTCTTCAAGTCCAACATGGTTTGTTCCTTCATCGTGCTGCTGCTGCTGATGACCGTCCAGGTTCTGATCCCGGCTCCCAGGTCAGCTCCACGTCCACCCACACTTTGAATGAATACCTGAGTTACAGACATTCCAGCGTCGTCTTCACTGCGCAGGCTGTGTCCAATGGTCGCTCAGTTCGTCATCAGCGGCAGCGTTTACCTCCTGCTTCTCACGCTGAGTCTGGGAGAGGAGTTCAAGCAATGTCCTGCTCCTCTTCAGTCTGTCTGCTGCTGGATCCATGAAACCAAGAGCGCCCGGACGCTTCTCACGCTCACCGCCATCACTGTCAACTTTGGAGTCGCCTCGTCAGACATTGTACGTAACATGATGATGATGATGATGATGATGATGAGAGGAAGGACTGAATGTTACTGGTTTATAGAAGAAGACCATGAAAGACTTTTCTGATGTTTGCTTGTTCTGTTTTTGTTACCCCCCCTCCAGCTCTGGTGTGGTTCTTCAGAGAACCCCACCTCTGCTTGGCCTCACGTCAACATCTGTACACATCCAGAGGTTAGAGTGCACCATCCCTCTAATAACACCTCAGACCTCTACGTGGCCTGGTAGCTGGCTAGCGGCCTGGTAGCTCAGTGGGTTAAGCGTCAGACTGGGATGCAGAAGGTTGTGGGTTCGAACCCCGTCTGACTCCTAATCCATTCCCTACCAGGTGTGTCTCTGAGCCAGACACCCAGCGCTAGCTCCCTGTAAGTCGCTTTGGATAAAAGCGTCTGCTAAGCGAACTAAAGTAAAGTAAAGTAAAGTACGTGGATCACGTTCTGACTAATTAACAATCTCTGTGCAGTACATGGTGCTGAGTGGCGTGGTTGCCATGGTTACCTGCGTGGTGTTCCTCAGGTTGAGCTGTGTGTTGAAGCTGGCCGTCCTCCTGTTTGCTGCTGCCCTCTACAGCTACCTCATAGAGACACACAGGTGAGCTGGTCTAAGCTGGTCTAACCTGATGTAACCTGGCCTAAGCTGGTCTAAGCTAGTCTAACCCCTGGTCTAACCTGGTCTAAGCTGGTCTAAGCTGGTCTAACCTAATGTAACCTGGCCTTAGCTAGTCTAAGCTAGTCTAACCCCTGGTCTAACCTGGTCTAACCTGGTCTAAGCTGGTCTAACCTAATGTTACCTGGCCTAAGCTAGTCTAAGCTAGTCTAACCCCTGGTCTAAGATGGTCTAAGCTGGTCTAACCTAATGTAACCTGGCCTAAGCTAGTCTAAGCTAGTCTAACCCCTGGTCTAACCTGGTC
>JAUMTR010000012.1:268554-287153 GCA_032270685.1 Microctenopoma stevenorrisi | reverse complement strand
TACGACACATCCCTACACCGCACACACCTGTAGAGCACACACCTGTACGACACATCCCTACACCGCACACACCTGTAGAGCACACACCTGTACGACACATCCCTACACCGCACACACCTGTAGAGCACACACCTGTACGACACATCCCTACACTACCTAATCTAATCTAATCCAGGCGTGTCGTCTAGCTCAATAGACACCTCAGCAGCAGAGCGGATGCCCGGCGTCGTCTGCTGCGTGTTTGCTGATGACGTCCCAGGCAGTAACGCCACTGGACCAATTGAATACGACGAGACCGTCTTCGCCAACCAGCAGGTGTGTTAAGACCCCAACCAATCAGGGACATTAGCAGGATCAACGCCAGGTTAAGGATGTGTCCCTCCTCTCCTCAGGTGACCTGTGTGGGTCACATCATCGGCGCCGTGGTGGCAGACACTCAGCTTCATGCTCAAAGAGCCGCCAAGGCCGTGAGGATCCAGTACGAGGAGCTGAAGCCTGTCGTTACCATCCAGGTGAGACCGCCTGGATTACTGCATATTACTAATACTACTGCATCTACTGCGGCTTAGATGCAACAAACGTCACAGCTCTATGTGTTCTGATTGACAGGAGGCCATCGCCGCCCAGTCCTTCTATCAGCCAATCAGATGCATCCAGAGGGGTGACCTGGAGGCGGGATTTAAACAGGCCGACCACATCCTGGAGGGTAGGACTGTGCGTGTGTGAGGTCCTCCTGGCTCAGTAGATTGTGTACTGATTGACTGATCGGTGATTGATCGATTACGGATTGATTATCTGTCAGGTGAGATGCACATGGGAGGTCAGGAACATTTCTACCTGGAAACACACGTGACTCTGGCTGTTCCCAGAGGAGAAGACGGAGAGATGGAGCTTTTTGTTTCTACTCAGTCTCCCTCAAAAACCCAGGTAACAGGTCTACTGCTCTACTGCAGTACTAGTACAAGTACAAGTACCATCTCCAACATTCATTCATTATTTTTATCCCTGTCTGTTTTAGAATCTGGTGGCGAAGGTTCTGGGCGTTCCTCTTAACAGGGTTGTAATCCGGGTGAAGAGGTTGGGTGGAGGCTTCGGAGGGAAGGAGAGTCGAGCCACCCTGTTGTCCACCGTGGTCGCCGTGGCAGCAAACAAGTACAGCGATCTCACTGACTTTTTTTAAGTTAAATGATTAAAGTTTAAAAAATGTTGAGTGTGAATGTGTTGCAGGCTGAAGAGGCCGGTCAGGTGTATGCTGGACAGAGATGAGGACATGTTGGTGACTGGAGGAAGACACCCGTACCATGGGAAATATAAGGTAGGACGGCTCCACCTGCTGGTGGGCGTGTTAGTCCGTTCACAGCTTCTGGAGAGTCAGCGCTCGTTTCTTCTTCTCAGGTCGGTTTTCTAAACAGTGGGAAGATTGTGGCTCTCGACGTGTCGCTCTACAGCAACTCTGGAAACTCCAAAGACTTCTCGCTGTCAGTGAGTATCATCCTCATCCTCGCAGTATCTCCCGATCACTCGGCGCGATGAAGACGTGCTGGTCTACCTGTGTTTGTCCAGATCATGGAGCGCGCTCTGTTCCACATGGAGAACTCGTACAGCGTGGCGAACATTCGCGGCACAGGCTTCATGTGCCGCACTAACCTGCCGTCCAACACGGCCTTCAGGGGCTTCGGAGGACCACAGGGCATGATGATCGCTGAGAGCTGTATAACTGACGTGGCTCAGAGTCTGGGCAGACCAGCCGAGGAGGTCTGTGGGTGGACAAGGTCAGATGTGTCAGGGTTTAAAACAACCATCTAATCCGTACCTCTGTTCTCCTCCAGGTGCGTCGGCTGAACCTGTATGTGGAAGGCGATTCAACACCCTACAACCATATCTTGGACCAGCTCACCTTGGACCGCTGCTGGGACGAGTGCCTGTCACGGTCTGAACACCAGCGACGCCGAGCTGCCGTCGACCTCTACAACAGGTAGAACTGGACATGAACCCAGTGAGGTGGTGTTGGTGGAGTGAACGCTTTCATTGTTTTCTGCTCTCAGACAGAACCGATGGACCAAACGGGGTCTTGCAGTTGTCCCCACTAAGTTCGGCATCAGCTTTACCGTGGCCTTCCTCAACCAGGTCTGATCCAGGAGCCCTGACAGAGTGTCACAGTGTTTAGTGTGAGTCCTGGAGATGATCTGGTGTTTGTGTTTTCAGGCCGGAGCTCTGGTTCACATCTACACAGACGGTTCAGTGTTGTTGACTCACGGGGGGACAGAGATGGGACAGGGACTCCACACCAAGATGGTCCAGGTAAGTGAACAGCGGGTATGAGCTCGGACACAGACACATACAAGCCAACGACTTTATTTTGTGGGTCCAGGTTGCCAGCAGGGTTCTCGCTGTCCCCTGCTCAAAGATCCACATCTCAGAGACCAGTACCAACACTGTTCCCAACACCAGCCCCACAGCCGCCTCCGTCTCCTCCGACCTGAACGGGGCTGCCGTGCAGAAAGCCTGTGAGATCCTGGTGGAGCGTCTGGAGCCATACAAGGCTAAGAACCCCGGAGGATCATGGGAGGACTGGGTAAGGAGCCTTCACGCTTTAACCCTGAGTCAGCGTTTCACTGATGGAGCTGGTTTCACTCAGCTGGTTTCTCCCTGCTCCAGGTGAAAGCAGCTTATTTCGACAGAGTCAACCTGAGCGCCAACGGATTCTATAAGTGAGTTTAGTGAGGGAGTAACGCTGGGAAACGTTCAGGCAGATGTTGAGTGCGTGTCTTTCCTCTCAGGACTCCAGATCTTGGCTACGACTTTGAATCAAACTCTGGTCGAGCCTACCACTACTTCAGCTACGGAGTGGCCTGCGCGGAGGTGGAGATCGACTGTCTGACCGGAGCTCACAAGGTCAGAACCAAGTCTGAGCTCGACACACGTTAAACAGAAAAAGATTCTTCACTGTAAAATTATTCTGTGTGTGTCAGAACCTGAGCACCACGATTGTGATGGATGTCGGCCACAGCCTCAACCCAGCTATAGACATCGGACAGGCGAGTCGATCGATCAGTCAATCAGTCAATCAGTCAATCAATCAGTCAATCAGAATGATTTGGATTTGAACCCGTCCTCTCTGTCTGGATAGGTGGAGGGGGCGTTCATGCAGGGTCTGGGTCTCTTCACCCTGGAGGAACTTCATTATTCCCCGCAGGGTGTACTCCTCACTCGGGGTCCAGGTTCTTATAAGATACCGGGTTTCGGGGACATTCCCACCCAGCTCACTGTGTCCCTGCTGCGGGACGCTCCGAACAACAAGGCCATCTTCGCCTCCAAGGTTCACACCACTGTCAGTTAAATCTTAGAGAAAAACCGGGGACAACGTCCCAACACTTTCTCTCCTGTGTCCCCAGGCCGTAGGGGAGCCTCCACTTTTCCTGGCATCGTCGGTTTTCTACGCCATCAAAGACGCCATCAGCGCCGCCCGGCTGGAGTCAGGTATCAGCGGACCGTTCAGGCTGGACAGCCCCGCCTCTGCTGAGAGGATTCGTAATGCCTGCATCGACCGGTTCACTGAAATGGTACAAATATTATTCATATGTCCAGAAGTGACCTGGAGAAAACGTCGCTGAATCTAAAACCACTTCTCATCTGTTTCAGTGTCCGGCTGCTGAAACCGGGTCCTTCGCCCCCTGGTCTGTGCAGGTGTAGGACGCTCAAGCACACAGAGGAAGACTACTGTGTGCTGTTTTTATTACCTTGTTATTTTTAGATGTGTAATCATTTTCACTTATATATACAGAAAAATAAAGTATGAAATATCATTTTAAATTGTTTCTACATGCTCCTGCCAGCAGAGGGCGCCTCTGTAGTTGGACTTTTATCTTTTGGGGTCATGTCTGTGCATCTTATTAGAAAAATGTTGAACACAGACATGGAGTGAGTCAGATGAAAGACGTGAACTTTAACCTTACCACTGTTCGTGTCACAGCTGGTAAACACCTGGAAGCTGCAGCAAGAACCGCTGAAACATCCCACTGGACCTGAACACACCTTCCCTGAGCAAACCGGATCCTGTTCTGAATCGATCCAATGAAATTTAAACCCTTCAAATCGCATCATAGAAAGTTAAAAACAACAGCAAAGAATAAAATCAAGTTGAACCAGGAAATAAACAGTAAATAATAAAGGTAAAAAATGATCATAGAGCTAAAGAAACTTACCAACGTTAGAATGGTTCCTACAAATCAAAGACTTTCAAGATATCAGGATAATAAAAAGTCGGACCCACTGTTTTTTACTATTTTCTGTTATGAGATTCACCGATTTGGTTTATTACACAATCATGTAAAAGTAGAAGTGTCCAAACTGAGAGAGTCGCTAACTCGACTGAGTCATTTAGACTGAAGGCAGGGTGAGAAGAAGTCTGTTTTACTGGTCACATATTCTGTTTGGTCACTCCTGGTTTAATATCAAGTTTAGAAAGTCTCCCGCCAACCTGTTAGCAACTCTTTCATGTGCTGCGAAGAAAAGCAGATGATTAAAAAAACTGAAGCGTACCGAGAACGACTCCGCGAGCTTCACCTCTGTGTTAATTATGTGATCACAGTGTGAAGTATGGGAGTCAGTGAAACCACCAACCACGTGTGGAGCTGCACGTCTCCCTGCAGGACTCACACTGAGACACACAGAGGGAGGACGGCAGCTTTAAAGAACCTGTCACCAGAGGCAGGACGAGAGCGGAGGTTCCTGACAGACCTCAGACAGAGTTCTGGTCTTCAGACAGAGTCCTGGTCTGTTCAGACAGAGTCCTGGTCTTCAGACAGAGTCCTGGTCTTCAGACAGAGTCCTGGTCTTCATACAGAGGTTTAGTCTTCATACAGAGTCCTAGTCTGTTCAGACAGAGTCCTGGTCTGTTTAGACAGAGTCCTGGTCTTCAGACAGAGTCCTGGTCTTCATACAGAGTCCTGGTCCTGGTCTTCAGACAGAGTCCTGGTCTTCATACAGAGGTTTAGTCTTCATACAGAGTCCTGGTCTGTTCAGACAGAGTCCTGGTCTTCAGACAGAGTCCTGGTCTTTTCCTGATCGCTTGGACTATGGCTCCCAGGAGGATGGAAACCAAACCTGTGATCTTGTGTCTGAAGACGCTGCTGCTGCTCTACTCCTTCATCTTCTGGGTGAGAGAAGAGAATTGATTCACTACTTTCCTTTTTCTTCTTCTGTCTCTGGATGAATTCAGTTCTTAATAAACAGGTGTAATAATATATTCAGTGTGAGGAAGACGATAGTTTGACACTGGAACCAGTGACAGGCCGTTTGTGCTGGTTTTTGTTCACTGCTGAACTTAGTTTTACATGATTTCTTTTACTGTTAACAATAAAAAACAAGAAAAAAATGTCTGCTGCAGAAAGTTAAATCATTTGGTCAAATTCTTCGTCCTCTTCTTCCTCGTCTTCCCACCTGTCTGTCAGTTTGTCACTTCACTGTCAGAGCTCATTACAGAGTCATGTGCGGCTGAGTCACCCCCCTCTGACCCCCCCAGGTGACAGGTGTGGTCCTGCTGTCGGTGGGACTCTGGTGGGGGTTCATGTTGGGCCCCTACATGCTGCTGATCTCCAGTGGACCGTCCAACGCTCCGTACGTCCTCACGGGCACCGGCGCCGCCATCGTCCTGTTTGGGCTGTTTGGCTGCTTTGCGGCCTGCAGGGGGCGCCCCTGGATGCTAAACCTGGTCAGATGATGGTGTAGTTTTACTTCTGCAGCTGACTCAGGTGTTGTGGTAACATTCTGACCTCTGACCTCTGACCTCTCCTCAGTACACTGTGTTCCTGACTCTGGTCTTCATGACTGAACTCGTCGCTGGAATCTGTGGATTTGTTTTTCGCCATGAGGTCGACTTGTTATTAAAATGACGTCATATGGTGATGATGCGAACTGAGCTTCTGACATCGTGTGTGTGTGTGTGTGTGTGCGCGCAGATCAAAGAGACGTTCCTCACCACGTACAGCGACGCCGTGATGACGTACGATGGACTGGACGACAGGAGTCTGGCTGTGGACGGAGTCCAGCGCAGGGTCAGTGTGTGTTTACTGTCTGCAGGACATCACAGCGTCTAACTGAGTGAGATCAAACCCAGAGCAGACAGGTTCTTTCTTCCTACAGCTACACTGCTGTGGGGTTCAGAACTACACCAGCTGGTTCAGCAGTGCCTACTTTGCAGCCGGAGGTGTTCCTGCGAGCTGCTGCATCAGTGTCTCTGACTGCAGCGCAGCCGACCTGAAGAACGCAGCCGCGGCTGCGCAGAAAGTCCACAAGCAGGTGAGAAACACAGAGTCACTGCAGCAGAACAACACGTGACGTGAACACTGAGCATGAGATCTGTGTGTGTGTGTGTGTGTGCAGGGCTGTTATGGGTTGGTGACGTCGTTCATAGAGAACAACGTGGGAATCATCGCCGGGGTGACGTTCGGCGTCGCCTTCTCTCAGGTATTAACAGGAACACCGCTGAGAATAAAGACTTAGTCCTCAGTCATTCATCACGTTGTGTCTCTGTCTCCAGCTGGTAGGACTGTCTCTGGCCTGTTGTTTATCTCGTGTTATCAGCGCGAACCAGTACGAGATGGTCTGACGGTAACATCCTTTAATTATGATCATATTCAGATTAATACTGAATAAACAAAGCCCGTCCTGCCTTATTGTTCTTTCTCTCCTTTACATAAGGGAGGCAAAGGATGCGCGTCACCATGGAAACCTGAGGACACAACCACAGAGCACGACGTGTTTAAATGTCTTTTGTATTTATTTTGCTGCAGAACATGTGAACTTTTTATCGTTGCTCATGTTTGAGTCAGTGCCGATCACTCACCTTAAAATGTACAAAGAAAAGCTTCATAACTAATAATAATCAGAATAAAATGTAAAACCCTAATTTCATGTGACGTGTCCAGAACAGTTTCACCTACTGTGTTAGTACTTGTAGTATTTAATTTATATTGTGTAGTAACTCTTGTGATGCTTGATTGTGTGTGTGTGTGTGTGTGTGTTTGTGACTACCAGACCCACATCTTATTTAATGACAAGAACAATCCTAATGTAGAGCAGCTGATTCCAACCAAAAAAAAGCTAATAAAAACTTATTTAGATTTATCACATTCATTTTTATAATTTGGTGGAATAAAAATATAAATGTGTAAATAACACACACACACATTGTGTATTGTTATACAGGTTACCACCAAATATGTTTGACAACCAACCCAAATGATCATGTATGACCAGAGTTTTTCTTTTTTTACACTCAGTGAAACAGGAACAAGGGGCCAAATATGAAGAAATACATTACTTGTTATTGTTCTCTGTTGTCAAGAGTAATGAGTATTCAGAATGTTTAAATGTTTTTCTGAGTAAAAGGATGTTAAATGTCTGTTTATAGTTATAATCGTGTCCCCCTCTGGCAGATTAGATATTTCTAAGACACTTTTTGAAAACCTATCTACTACGGAATTGTTTGAATCACTCTGTAATCTATGAACCAAAATCTGTGCTCCGTTAATCTCACGATGATCCTTGAAGTGGATGACGTCAGGCAGCAGATGATAAATAAGAAACAGTTTTGTCCTTTATTAGAAAGAACTGAACGTGTAGGACTGGTACTGTTGATAACAGGGCACGTTTTTCTTTTGCTGTGTAGAAAACATCCACTTCTCCAGACTCCACTGTCCGTGTCACAAAACTTCCTCCATTGACCATCGGTCCTGTCAAACTACTGCGCTGTGAGACGAACGGAAACAGTATTTCACGGGGTGCCGTTTCCTGCACCACACCTGAGTGTTGTGTAAACAATGTAGCAGTTTCCAACGGTCTGTGTGACGTCGCGCAGCCTTCGCCCGCTGTGATTGGCTGACTGCGGAAGCTCCGTGTCTTCCCGGCAGTGAATGCTCCGCCCTGTCTCCGCGTCTCTCCGGCTGCTGCTCCCGAATAAACCCCGAACCTCTCCATCCGTCAGACCCGCAGATGCACCCGGCGGTCCACACATCGACGGAACCGAGGGACGACACGCGGAAACACGGTGAGCTCGCCGGACACTTCTCCTGGCTCATGTGGCCGAACAGCGGAGCTAGCTAACGGAACATTACCCGGAATTATCCGTCCCAGCGGGGCGGATGTAGCTGTACAGCTCTGGTGTCGTCGTGGGCCCATTCAAACCGACTCAAACACCTTTAAACATTCGTCAATAAAGTCGAACCACGATGGAAAACACGTTAAATGTGTCTGTTAATCTTTTCTAATAATCTGTTAACTGAAGATGCTCAGTTTGTCCTCCAAATAAACGATGGCGATGGGTTCCATTATCGGACGCGCGTTAGAACTCCCTTTTTGGTCTTTTTCCTTTAAAAAGCTTAATTTAGTTTTTTTCTTCATTTAATTGTTCACGACATGACTCGGAATATGTCGCTGCAAGTTTAACTTGGTTTTCACGGTTAGAAAAGCGATTCACAATTTCACTTTAATCCACTTTTTAGTTGTGTGCGACTCAGAACAGATAAAAATGAAAAGTTACGGACGTACGAGAGCAAACAGTGATTGTGATTTAGTGTGTTTGTGTGTTATTATCACAGTGTTTTAGGTTCTACTAAAGTTTTATTTAGAATAAAACGGAAACACGGAGAGAAGTTTGCCGTGTCCGATAACGGAATCAGGGCAGAGTAGATTTTGGGAGCCCTGTAACGCTAGCTCACTCGCTGTTTCAGAGCTAATGCTGAACAGCTGCTGATGAAACGGTTCAGGTTTTTATCACTGCAATGTTCTCGTTAAATGACCGACATCCCGACTACATCCCGTGGATGAAAGGACGGTAACTACCGGCTGGAGCAGCGCTAGCTTGCTTGCTAATGGTGTTAGCCTGCTAATCCCAGAAGAAAGAAGCAGGTAGACACTTCCTGGTTCCTTAACTGTGTGTGTGTGTGTGTGTGTGTGTGTGTGTGTGTGTGTGTGTGTGTGTGTGTGTGTGTGTGTGTGTGTGTTAATCATCTTGATCCTCACTCTTTTCTCTGTGCTTGTGTTTCAGTGTCTGTTGTTGGAGCTTCGGGGTGAAACTGTTGGCCGGCGTCCTTCAGTGGGACACTGGACCCTTTGATCAGGAAACTGGCTCAGTAGTGGTTAGCGTACCTGTGCAACCTGGTCCAGCTCTCAATGGTTGGAGCTAGCTAAGACGTGACCCGGGATCTGGCACCAGCCGATAATAATCCTCTAAAGAGCATTAGTGGACTAAGTTTGTCCCTGACTGTGGCTTCACTTCACCTCTGTTTCACCATGATGCAACTCTCTGATTCCTACAACCAGAAGAACTCACTCTTCAATGCCATGAACCGCTTCATTGGTGCCGTCAACAACATGGACCAGACCATAATGGTGCCCAGCCTGCTGCGGGACGTCCCGCTGGACGAGGCGGAGGACGTGAAGGCGGTGCAGACCGCCAGCGGCAGCTCCTGCTACCAGCAGGATGGCGACATGTACAGCTCCTACGTCCAGCTCAAGTCCATTCGTAATGACATTGAGTGGGGCGTCCTGCAGGGGGAGGGGCGGGGGAAGGAGAAGGTGGGCATGATGGAGGTGTCGCGGGCAGACGTGGAGGATGAAGACTTAGAGAAACAGTTTCATTTCCACCTGACCGGACTCCACGCGGTTTTGTCTAAACTAACGCGCAAAGCCAACACGCTAACGAGCCGCTACAAGGAGGAAATCGGCTGTGGGAACTGACCAGGGACGGGTTCACTTCTAAAAGCATACAGGTGTTTCCTACAGCACGTTTGAGCTCGTTAACTAGAACACATTCTGTGGTGGAACAATGAATATGCAGAGAGATAAACGTATTGATCCATAAAAACATGAGGAAGAATAAGGAGCTAAAATATGCTAAAAACACCTGTAACATTTCTATGAGGGGGGGTAGTTACACTGTGGTGCTTTTGTGTTTCAGGGTTTATGTCTGACGTCTGTTCACTGCTGTAAATTCAAAACTATGCAAACACGACGAGACAACGCACTTTGTTTTTAATGTAATATAAGTTTCACTGCACAAGAAAATGCTGCTTCACATTTTCACCAGCAGCAGCAGCAGAAGAAGAACTGTCGCTAACAAAGTGTTTCTGCAAACGATGGACAGAAGAATGAACCAAAAAGCTTCGTGAACGAGACGATTTCCTCTGTTTTGTCTCAAAGGAAACTGAAAAACCTTTTCATGTCTGGAACGAAGCCGCTAACTCCTCGTTTTAACTCCTGTCGCTCACTCAAAACTTCAGCCCGATTTCCTTCAATTCTACGAACTGGTTCTTTGATGTTGAGACGTTTGTTTAACTAAACCCACGTCTGTAAAATGTCTGTAATGTTTTTTATGTGATGTCTGACTCAGAAATTAAAGCTTTTGATGAGTATGGAGCTGGTTTCCAACATTTTATCATGCGAACAGTCAACGAGGCTGAAACACGCTGTAATCTTTTGTTTGTCCTGATCCGAGTCATGAAACCGGGCCTCCCCTGAAGGTAGTTCACTCATCTATCTGTGAGCAGCTCATGTTCACTGTGATTACAGCACAGAACAGGAAGTGAACAAGAAGAATCTGTAGGAGACGTTGGTTCACTGATAACGGCGTTTTATCAGCGAGGAGATTGTTCTGTTCGTTCCAGCCTAAGCGTCTTCGTGTCTCTGCTTGTCCTCATCCCGTCTTCTTCTGTTCAGGGAGCAGTTGGGAAGAAGCTCCTCTCTTATATAAATTAGTCGTGGAGGCCACGCCTTCACCTGTAATCTCCCATAATCCCCCTGACCTCAGGTGAACCCCTGCCCCGTGTTACAGAGGGGTCAGTGAACGCCTCACGGATGGATGGATGTTATAATTTACCTGCAGATAATGTTGGAGTAAATATAAAGTTTTACATTGGATTGTTTTCCTCCTGTTTTGTCGTGTTGACCTCTGAGTTTCGGGGACAAAGCAGAGCGGCGGCGTCTTTTCTCTGGCTGAACAATAAGAACTAAAAACCTGAGCTTAGTGTTTGTTTGTCGTCCTGGAAACAGCAGTTTACCTGTCGATTGTCTGCGCGACGCTTGAGTCAGTGTTGATTCTGTGGGAGCGGTGACCTCTGTGGATCAGCTGTGAAACCATGACGCTGGTCGCTGCTCAAATACTCATGAGATTGTTCTGGTGCAGAAGCTGCAGCACAGCTGATGCGTCATGGTTCACCAGTTCTGCTTTAGGAAGGTTTGTGTGACAGCCCATAATAAATGTGAGGAAGCCGCCGTGCAGCAGTTTGCAGCCCGTACGTTTTTCTCTGATGTGAAATAGTAAGTTCTTTGTTCTCTTATTGATTTAGATTTTATGATCAAGGCATCATGACTTTTTGTGTTTATTTTCATGACAACACAGACTCGAGCTCGGACTCCAGCAGACATCAGTGGACTGTCCTCTGAGGGGGACTGACCCACCCCTGAAGCTACAGATGCTGAGGCCTGTTGTGTGATAGTCTGATGTTGTCTTAGACAGAAGGGACTGAAGAGACCTGGGACATCAGCTGACTGAGCAGACCACTGAAGGCCAATCAGAACACAGCGCTCACGGTGACGTTCAGTAACTCATCTGTGTCAGGTGGTAACAGACAAAGAGACGTTTGACTCGTATCGGGACAAGTTACAGCCGATGGAAGCTCATTTTGCATTTGTAAAAGAACATCTGGCGCCCTCTAGTGACGGTGAGTGTTAAACGTGAAGATCAGACAATGAAGGACTGACTGTGTCCATAGTCTCACTCTGGGTCTCACTGTAAAGTTACTCATTAAAAGTCTATTTTTACCACACAAACTAAAAGTTGGGCTGTTTACAGAGAGCAGGAACTATAGAAGTTAAACGTAAATAAAGCAGAATAATGTAAATACTAAAGTAAAGTGCAACAATTAGAGAACATCCACTTGTGCTTTTATTTTGTAACACACAGCGGAAGAATGACCATTACTGATCTTAGTAGTATTATTAGTACAATAACTGTAGTAATGACAGTGGACATAATTATCAGTACTCGTCGTTACTGTGAGGATCCACGTGGGGGCGCTGTGGTGTTAAAAACTGAATCCCGGGTCCAGGTTCTGGTTTCTCGAGTAATTAAAATATTCTCACCACATGAAGTATTTAATCTATTTTAGTAAATTGTTCATGGATAAATAAATAGGTGTAACTAAACTCTGATCAGTTTTTTTATTTCTGTTTCTATTTATCAAAGTCTAGAAAAATGGATTAAAATATTAAACTGTGAAACAACCGTTCAGAACCGTTTGGGTCCAGTTTTTATTATTCACCAGGAAGATGTTTATGAGGGAAAACGCTCTGAAGTCAGAAACATTCACCCACGATAAACATGACCGGGGATTTCAAAATAACAGCGCAGGTTGCAATTTAAAGGTTTGTTTATAAATATTTTTAATGTTCTTCTGTGTCTGTAATCAAGAATGTCGTTTATTATCTTCTGTTTTTCAGAACTAGATTCCGCAGAAACCTCTAATCTGGAGTTTTCTCTAAGAATAAAAACGAACGTTTCCTTTCGTGTTGGTTTTATTGTGAAACGCTGCGGCGGAAACGCGGCGTTCTGTTTCGTGGCCGATGACCGAGGAGAAGGAGGCAGTGAGCGCGTGCGGAGCAGAGGAGGAGGAGTGGGAGCAGACACGCGACAGGACGCAGGAGGAAGAGACGGAACGTGGACGAACTGAGGAACCTTTTCACGTTTGGTTTTTTTGTGTTCGGGCTCATTTTGTTTGGATCGGGTCCCGGTGCTGCCGCCGCTTCCTGCGACATGTACAGCTCCTACGTCCAGCTCAAGTCCATTCGTAATGACATTGAGTGGGGCGTCCTGCAGGGGGAGGGGCGGGGGAAGGAGAAGGTGGGCATGATGGAGGTGTCGCGGGCAGACGTGGAGGATGAAGACTTAGAGAAACAGTTTCATTTCCACCTGACCGGACTCCACGCGGTTTTGTCTAAACTAACGCGCAAAGCCAACACGCTAACGAGCCGCTACAAGGAGGAAATCGGCTGTGGGAACTGACCAGGGACGGGTTCACTTCTAAAAGCATACAGGTGTTTCCTACAGCACGTTTGAGCTCGTTAACTAGAACACATTCTGTGGTGGAACAATGAATATGCAGAGAGATAAACGTATTGATCCATAAAAACATGAGGAAGAATAAGGAGCTAAAATATGCTAAAAACACCTGTAACATTTCTATGAGGGGGGGTAGTTACACTGTGGTGCTTTTGTGTTTCAGGGTTTATGTCTGACGTCTGTTCACTGCTGTAAATTCAAAACTATGCAAACACGACGAGACAACGCACTTTGTTTTTAATGTAATATAAGTTTCACTGCACAAGAAAATGCTGCTTCACATTTTCACCAGCAGCAGCAGCAGAAGAAGAACTGTCGCTAACAAAGTGTTTCTGCAAACGATGGACAGAAGAATGAACCAAAAAGCTTCGTGAACGAGACGATTTCCTCTGTTTTGTCTCAAAGGAAACTGAAAAACCTTTTCATGTCTGGAACGAAGCCGCTAACTCCTCGTTTTAACTCCTGTCGCTCACTCAAAACTTCAGCCCGATTTCCTTCAATTCTACGAACTGGTTCTTTGATGTTGAGACGTTTGTTTAACTAAACCCACGTCTGTAAAATGTCTGTAATGTTTTTTATGTGATGTCTGACTCAGAAATTAAAGCTTTTGATGAGTATGGAGCTGGTTTCCAACATTTTATCATGCGAACAGTCAACGAGGCTGAAACACGCTGTAATCTTTTGTTTGTCCTGATCCGAGTCATGAAACCGGGCCTCCCCTGAAGGTAGTTCACTCATCTATCTGTGAGCAGCTCATGTTCACTGTGATTACAGCACAGAACAGGAAGTGAACAAGAAGAATCTGTAGGAGACGTTGGTTCACTGATAACGGCGTTTTATCAGCGAGGAGATTGTTCTGTTCGTTCCAGCCTAAGCGTCTTCGTGTCTCTGCTTGTCCTCATCCCGTCTTCTTCTGTTCAGGGAGCAGTTGGGAAGAAGCTCCTCTCTTATATAAATTAGTCGTGGAGGCCACGCCTTCACCTGTAATCTCCCATAATCCCCCTGACCTCAGGTGAACCCCTGCCCCGTGTTACAGAGGGGTCAGTGAACGCCTCACGGATGGATGGATGTTATAATTTACCTGCAGATAATGTTGGAGTAAATATAAAGTTTTACATTGGATTGTTTTCCTCCTGTTTTGTCGTGTTGACCTCTGAGTTTCGGGGACAAAGCAGAGCGGCGGCGTCTTTTCTCTGGCTGAACAATAAGAACTAAAAACCTGAGCTTAGTGTTTGTTTGTCGTCCTGGA
Source organism: Microctenopoma stevenorrisi (assembly GCA_032270685.1). Lineage (NCBI taxonomy): Eukaryota > Metazoa > Chordata > Actinopteri > Anabantiformes > Anabantidae > Microctenopoma > Microctenopoma stevenorrisi. Next base: position 272,784 of record JAUMTR010000012.1, on the reverse strand, counting down.
AACAGCAGTTTACCTGTCGATTGTCTGCGCGACGCTTGAGTCAGTGTTGATTCTGTGGGAGCGGTGACCTCTGTGGATCAGCTGTGAAACCATGACGCTGGTCGCTGCTCAAATACTCATGAGATTGTTCTGGTGCAGAAGCTGCAGCACAGCTGATGCGTCATGGTTCACCAGTTCTGCTTTAGGAAGGTTTGTGTGACAGCCCATAATAAATGTGAGGAAGCCGCCGTGCAGCAGTTTGCAGCCCGTACGTTTTTCTCTGATGTGAAATAGTAAGTTCTTTGTTCTCTTATTGATTTAGATTTTATGATCAAGGCATCATGACTTTTTGTGTTTATTTTCATGACAACACAGACTCGAGCTCGGACTCCAGCAGACATCAGTGGACTGTCCTCTGAGGGGGACTGACCCACCCCTGAAGCTACAGATGCTGAGGCCTGTTGTGTGATAGTCTGATGTTGTCTTAGACAGAAGGGACTGAAGAGACCTGGGACATCAGCTGACTGAGCAGACCACTGAAGGCCAATCAGAACACAGCGCTCACGGTGACGTTCAGTAACTCATCTGTGTCAGGTGGTAACAGACAAAGAGACGTTTGACTCGTATCGGGACAAGTTACAGCCGATGGAAGCTCATTTTGCATTTGTAAAAGAACATCTGGCGCCCTCTAGTGACGGTGAGTGTTAAACGTGAAGATCAGACAATGAAGGACTGACTGTGTCCATAGTCTCACTCTGGGTCTCACTGTAAAGTTACTCATTAAAAGTCTATTTTTACCACACAAACTAAAAGTTGGGCTGTTTACAGAGAGCAGGAACTATAGAAGTTAAACGTAAATAAAGCAGAATAATGTAAATACTAAAGTAAAGTGCAACAATTAGAGAACATCCACTTGTGCTTTTATTTTGTAACACACAGCGGAAGAATGACCATTACTGATCTTAGTAGTATTATTAGTACAATAACTGTAGTAATGACAGTGGACATAATTATCAGTACTCGTCGTTACTGTGAGGATCCACGTGGGGGCGCTGTGGTGTTAAAAACTGAATCCCGGGTCCAGGTTCTGGTTTCTCGAGTAATTAAAATATTCTCACCACATGAAGTATTTAATCTATTTTAGTAAATTGTTCATGGATAAATAAATAGGTGTAACTAAACTCTGATCAGTTTTTTTATTTCTGTTTCTATTTATCAAAGTCTAGAAAAATGGATTAAAATATTAAACTGTGAAACAACCGTTCAGAACCGTTTGGGTCCAGTTTTTATTATTCACCAGGAAGATGTTTATGAGGGAAAACGCTCTGAAGTCAGAAACATTCACCCACGATAAACATGACCGGGGATTTCAAAATAACAGCGCAGGTTGCAATTTAAAGGTTTGTTTATAAATATTTTTAATGTTCTTCTGTGTCTGTAATCAAGAATGTCGTTTATTATCTTCTGTTTTTCAGAACTAGATTCCGCAGAAACCTCTAATCTGGAGTTTTCTCTAAGAATAAAAACGAACGTTTCCTTTCGTGTTGGTTTTATTGTGAAACGCTGCGGCGGAAACGCGGCGTTCTGTTTCGTGGCCGATGACCGAGGAGAAGGAGGCAGTGAGCGCGTGCGGAGCAGAGGAGGAGGAGTGGGAGCAGACACGCGACAGGACGCAGGAGGAAGAGACGGAACGTGGACGAACTGAGGAACCTTTTCACGTTTGGTTTTTTTGTGTTCGGGCTCATTTTGTTTGGATCGGGTCCCGGTGCTGCCGCCGCTTCCTGCCGGGACTCGCGGACGGGAAACACGCACTGAGAGTTCAGCCCGGTCCCGGGCTGCGCGCGTGAGTGTGTGGGCACGTGCAGGTGCGTGTGTCCGCGCCCTTCGTTGTTGAATTTGACGTTTTTCCAGCGGAGTTCTGCGCGGGTTCTGACCCGTGAGTGCGCGCGTGTCTTTGATCCCGTTTCTCTGAATCTGGGAGTTTGTGGGAGGAAACCCGATCCAGCTGCGCGTGCGCGTCTCTGGCTGTTTGCGTGTGTTTTCAGAACGTGCGCGCGCGCGTCCACGCGCCAGTGATGGATTAATTTAGTTTGACACGCGGGGAGATCACGGTTCTGAGCCAGCCCGTTTCTACCGGATGGACGTTAGACAGAGACGGAACACATCAGAACACCACAGAAGAAGAGAGACAGGTGAGTTCATCCCGTTTATTAAACTGCTGACTTCTTCTGGCATTATCTGTCTGCACTGCCCCCCCCCCCCCCCCCCCACACCTCCAAGGTTCAGGCTGAGACCGGGTCCTGGGCTCAGACTAAAGGACCCTGTGAAGTGTCGTGTCTCTTTGTCTCCACAGTCATTTTGCATGTTTGTCTCTTTGCAGCCTCAAGTTACGAGGCTCGCTCCTCTAACCAATCAGAGTGTTTCAGTCTGATGAGAGACTCTGGGACAGTGTCTCTGTGGTTGTGAGTCCAGACTCAGACTGGGCCCTGCGGACTCGGGACTCAGACTGGGCCCCGTGGACTCGGGACTCAGACTGGGCCCCGTGGACTCGGGACTCAGACTGGGCCCCGCGGACTCGGGACTCAGACTGGGTGTGCGGACTCAGACTGGGCCCCGCGGACTTGTTTGTGACCATGATTTAAATGTCCGTGCAGCAGAAAAGGTGACGTTTAAGGACACTTGTTAAAGTCGGAGCAGCTTCACACCAGGACCAGTCTGAACGTTGAAGGAGGAGATTTCAGGAGCCTGCGTGGGTTAATGCTGGTACCACTTCTCGATGGGTGTTTGTTTCCTCGTGGGCTGCAGCGAACACGCCGCGCGTCTGCTCGGCCTCATTACGACAGATTTCCCAGCAATCATCGGGGCAGTCCCAGATAAATCCTGGTTAAATAAACCTGCTGCTTCCCTGCAGGGATCATTAAAGTTTCATCTCCACCTCTCATCTCTCAAAATTAAAACAAAACAGAGCAGAGCGCAGGGAGGTAATGAAGGCGTCCGGAAAATTACAGCTCCGATTATTTTCAGTGGCCGGCAGCACAGCTGGATCCCAGCTGGATCCCAGCTCCACATGCAGCTGCTGCCAGCACGGTGTCCGCAGACGTGCTGCAGCTGATGGGCTCGTCCATAAAACGAGCACTAGGAGCATCATAAACGTACAGTAAATCCATGTGTGAATATTATTTCAGTATTAAAGATCTCACTGGAGACTTATGAGGACGTTCAGGTTCCCCATAAACCAGGAACAGGCTGAGGCACGAGTCCCTGATGAGTTTGTCCACAGAAACGTCAGAATAAACCCATAATGAGCTGCTTCATCCACAGAAACAAACTAAGAAAGAAACACAGTCGAGCCTCAGGTGTCGGTCGCCTGCTGAGTTCAGGGACCAGACACGGTGTAGGTCGTTTGCAGCTTTACGTGATGCAGGTTAATCACTGTTTTCAGCGCAGGAAAATCACTTCCTGTCCCCTGGCTGCTGTTTTCACCATAGCAACCCAGTGGAGTGATGTCACAGGGATTCACCCCCCCCCCCCCCACACACACACACACACACACCCCCGTCACTGTGGGATTATCAAATCATAACTAATACGTATTTAGTTTTCTCTCTGCTGCTTCGTGTGTGTGTGTGTGTGTGTTTCACAGACACCTGCCGGTTTATGTCGCCTCATAAAACCTTGAACGTCAGCAGAGAGACCAGACTCTAAAAAACAAAGTCCGGGCTTCACAGCGTTAGGATCTGAATAAAGACTGGAACCAGATTTAGGCCGGTGGGAATGTCCTCACAGCTATAGGGAGACCAGTGTGTGTGGGAGGGCGGATTGATGGACACACGCACACACACACGCACACACACACACACACACACACACACAGCTGTTCTTCAATGGTGGAGATAAGAGCTGTTATTGAAATCCTAGCTCCCTAACAGCCATCAATTACTGTGTGTGTGTGTGTCTCTGTGTGCGTGTGTGTGTGTCTCTGTGTGCGTGTGTGTGTCTCTGTGTGGAGCAGCGCTGCCACATTTTCTCTCTCCGCTGGATTACGAGTTCCTCGGGAAACAAGGCGACGTGTCTTATCTGTCCTCCAGCTCGGCGATAAAACACACACAGATGTCGGGTCTTGTAACATCGCTGCAGACGCAGAGATGTGTGCGTGTGTGTTTCCTGTTTGACGTCTCTCTCTCTCTCTCTCTCTCTCTCTCTCTCTCTCTCTCTCTCTCTCTCTCTCTCTCTCTCTCTCTCTCTCTCACA
>JAUMTR010000012.1:259362-268454 GCA_032270685.1 Microctenopoma stevenorrisi | reverse complement strand
TGCAAGGTCCTAAACCTTGCAATGTAAAGTGCCCTGAAATGACTTTCGTTGTGATTTGGCGCTATACAAATAAAGATAAATTGAATTGAATTGAATTGCAGTACTACTAGTGGTACCGTGGCAGTAAAACGTTCTGACCCATCACATTAACAGTAGAACTATAAACACACATTCATACATGTCTCCTGGACATTTTAAACCGTGTTAACGTCCCTGAAACTGTGATGTAATATAAAATATGTTTCGCCACTTCAGGCTCCTTCAGAAACTGGCTCCAACCACAGAACAACTGCTGCTGTGAGGAAGAAGAAGATGATGAAGAAGACGCCAAATCCTCTGTCTTCACACTCGAGTGTGATCAGACCTGCAGGTTAAAGATTATCTGACTCCTACCTGACTCATCGCTGACTCACTTCCTTTACAGTCTCCAACACGTTTAGTTACATTAAACGTCTCCAGGAGTTTTCATGTGACGCTGCGTGAGCGTGCACATTTCCTAATGTCCCAGTCATGTGGTGAGAAGACTCGTGTCCGGTTCTTTCCACACGACTGAAGGGTCAGTGCTCTCTAACTACCTATCAACGGAATGAAAATGAAATTAACACGTCGCGGCTGAGTCGTCCGTCATATGATGCACAGATGTCCAAACTCCCCCACACATCCTCACGCCAACTTTACTGCGTCCATGAGCAGAAAAACTTCATGTATCACTTCAACCGTAACCAAAATGTGACCTATGGGACCAGACGCTGGGCCTGGAGCTGAAGACCAGCTGCTGTGTGGACACAGAAAGTCACTTTATCAAAGGACTTCCTCTGTTCACTCTGTAGTACTCTGGTAGTACTCTGGTAGTACTGTACTACATGTACATGCGTACTTGGGGCAGTAGTACTACTTTTACTTTACTTTACTTTGCTTGGCAGACGCTTTTATCCAAAGCGACTTACAGGGAGCTGGCTCTGGGTGTCTGGCTCAGGGACACACCTGGTAGGGGATGGATTAGGAGTGAGATGGGGTTCGAACCTGCGACCTTCTACTTCCCAGTCTGACGCTGAACCCATCGAGCTACCAGGCCTTATCAGTAGTAGTTTTTGATTTGGCGCGTTAGTCCGATTATTTCATGACACCCTTAATTAATAAGTGTGTTGTTCTGAAACAGGAAGCTGACGAGTCAAAAACAAGTCGGAGGTTGAAAGAAGAAGTTTGGTTCTGACCTCAGACCTCACACTATGTGTTTCCTGTCTGGTTGCAGCACTGACCAAAACCTGACTCTGCTGTGTTTTTCACAGTTTGTGGTAATGTACTGTTATGTACAGTACTGTTTCTTGCTGGTGCTCTGACTATAATCGTCACCAGTACCACGTCGAAGGAGCTGCTGACGTGTTGGACTTGTTTATTGTCCTATAAATAGAAGGTTAGACTGAGGGCTGGAGGTTCAGACTCGAGCCCGAGGTCCGTATCCTGAGTTTTACTTCCTCAAATCGATGCTGACATCACACCAAACACATGAATGATGCCACGCGTGCGCCTGTGGGTCTGTGGTCTGAAGGTACATCAGCTCTGGTTAGAACCTGAGAGGTTCCTGATGTCCTCCCGTGTTCTTTCTGACCCACATTCATCGAAAATGAGTCATCCTCAGTTTTAATAAAGTTGCTCTGATGTCTGTTCCGTCAGCTCTGGTTTCTCCGTGTTGGTGTCAGAGTGACTGTGCTGTTTCAGCAGCAGGTTTTCAGGACGTGGAGGCCCCTGTTTGACCTGTGAGCTCTCTGCTCTTATCTGTTAGCGCTGCTGTAAGTTCCCTGTTTTTCTCTGACAGCTGAATCTGAGTGAGCAGCCTGGGTCAGAAGTCAGATACTGGACCTGAGTCCTGAGTCTCTATGCTTCACATGCATGAGGCTGCAGCGCTGCAGCAGAGTGCTGATCGTTTCCTCTGGGGCAGTGGGGGTTATTTCTGTGGTTGGAGCGCATCTTTGTGACTCATTGTGCTCCACACTTCATTCTGTGCCACCCCCACCCTACACACACACACACACACACACTCTTTATGTTCCTCTTTTATAAAATCACATCAATTTTAATAAAATTGATTAAAGAGAAATTTAATAAAGAGACTGTAAAGTGTTGTTGTAGTTCTGCTGATGTCTACGAGAGGGAGACATTTGACCAGCAGCGACTCATTAAACTCATTGGACGGTATAATTATTTGTGATGATCTCACTTCCGGCGTTTCAAACCAACATGGCGGCTCCGCGTCTGAGAAGATATTCAGTGTTTTTCGGCTTGTTATCGCTGTTAACTTCAGTTTTTACTTTGACCAGAGCTCAGTTTAAACACACGTTAAAGTTAACAGTTAAAAGTCCGTTAAACAGACGGAGGAAAGACAAGTAACGTTGACAGCAGGTGTTTGTTCGTCTTGTTACTTGTTTCAATATCAACTACAACACTACCGAACATCAACATTTTAGATTATTTTGATAAGAAAAAATATATACATTCTTCTAAACATAAACCACCGATTACTCTTTATTTTATGTATTAAACGGACGAATTTCTGCCTCATTAAACCATTTAATAAACGCGGATGTGTATTAGTTTACAGATCGGCTGTAGTTCCCACTAACGTCCACGAGGCGGCGATATTCGTCTGTCAAACGGTGAAAATACATTTGAATATAAAACATGTTTTAAAGTTCCTGAACTAGATACTATGTCCAATAAACGAGTTACTGGCAGTTTCTCGTGTACACAGCAGAACTGTTGGCAGCATTTCAGTGGGTGGAAGAGCACAAATAATAGTAATTTGTTCTGATTCGAGCAAGTATTAAACATATGCACTTTGACTCGATGCAAGATATAATATTTGAAGTTGCTCATGTGTTAAGAGAGGTGAGAGGGTAGGGGTTGTTGGTTTTCTCTGAGTCCCTGCCCATGTGAGTGTGGAGGGGAATGAGCTGGCTGGTTGAACATAGCGATGCTCTGATAAAGATGCATCAGAAGAGTCTGGTGGATGCAAAGAAAATGTTATTTAGTTTAGGTGACTCCTCGCGGTGGAATTCTGGGGACGTCAATATAGAGAAATGTTTCTATTCTCAGTAACCGTAAATTTAAACACAAACCTTCTGCAGAGGGCTGAACCCAGCGTGGCCAGCAGAGGGCGCCGTGGTGACATCTCTGCAGGCAGCGCTGGAGAAACGTGTGTCGATAAAGCAAACAGCTTCCATTAAAACAGCAGCTCCATCCAGTACACAAACTCACTGTTCCCCGGTCTGTGGACCAGGGTGGAGGGTTTGGTGCCTTGCTCAGAGGCTGCTGCTTCCCGTCAGTTTGTCAGGCAGCTCGTGTTTGATCTACGTGACCCTGTAGAGACGCATCAGCCTCCATCTCTTCAGTTTGTCTCATCACTGGAGGTGAAGTGTGTGTCTGCACAGACAGGTCAGCTGTGGACTCACAACATCTCCACCAGTGTTTCTTTCTCATCTGGTACATTTGTTCTAATAAATCAACAGAAAATGTTTAAAAATGATGAATCAAATCTTAAAAACTGTCTCTTTGTGATTCCGTATCTCAACAAGTCAGCTGCACATTTCTACAACACCTGGAGAAAAGCTGAGGTGTGTGTGTGTGTGTGTGTGGGCGCGCGCGCGTGCGGGGAGTGATGCATGGTGGGAAATCGTTTAGCGCGCTCGCCGGTCCTCACCGACAGCCCCTGGCGACGGGATGAGGAACGAGGCGGCAACGAGAATGTAATTTGAGAACGAGAGAACGAGGAGGGGGAGGACAGGGTGACAGGTCGGACGGGGGAGGGAGGAGGGTGAGAGAGGAGTGATGGAGAGAGCGAGGAAGGAAGAGAAGGAGAGGAGGAGACGTGAGTGACAGAGGAGGAAGGAGATGGTGGCGGGGGAGGACAAAAGGCTGGTGAATGACAGGGGGGGTTAGGGGGGGGCTCTCTCCGTTGAGGCATGAACGAGGCGCGTGCTGCGTTTCTCCTCGGAGCCAATTTGAATAATGAGGCAGTTTAATTTCCTTCACACACACACACACACACAGAGACACACACACACACACACGCACACAGACACACACACACACAGAGACACACACACGCACACACAGACACACACACACAGACACACACACACGCACACACAGAGACACACACACACAGACACACACACACACAGAGACACACACACACACACACACACACACACACACGCACACACAGAGACACACACACACAGACACACACACACACACACACAGACACAGAGACACACACACACAGACACACACACACACACAGAGACACACACACACACACGCACACACACACACACAGACACACACACAGACACACACAGAGACACACACACACAGACACAGAGACACACACACACAGACACACACACACACAGAGACACACACACACACACACGCACAGACACACACACACACAGACACACACACACGCACACACAGAGACACAGAGACACACACACACACAGACACACAGAGACACACACACGCACACACACACACACACGCACACACAGAGACACAGAGACACACACACAGACACAGAGACACACACACACACAGACACACACACACTCTAATTGCCTTCATGTGTGTGTCTGCGTAACCACGGGATCGTAAGTATTGGGACAAGTATCTGAGCTGAACTGGTTTGTTCTCAATGAGTCTTTGAGTTTGATCCGCTCATGAACTCAGAACCAGGAGAGGAAGAGGAAGAAGATGAAGAGGAGGAGGACCAGCTGCTTCAGACCAGTTTCAGTGTCATTCAGCTAAACTTCAAACTGAAACTAAAACAAAAAAAGTGACGACTGAATATTTATTAATAATTTAATTATGTGTGTGTCTCTGTGTCTGTGTGTGTGTGCGTGTGTGTGTCTGTGTGTGTGTGCGTGCGTGTGTCTGTGTCTGTGTGTGTGCGTGCGTCTGTGTGTGTCTGTCTGTGTGTGTGTGTCTGTGTGTGTCTGTGTGTGTGTGTCTGTGTGTGTGTGTGTGTGTCTGAGGTTTGAATCTGTGTCTGTCAGAGCTGCAGGAGCAGGGGATCCTTGAAACCGCCTCGGTTCCCTCCTCCATTATTCACTCTCTCTCTCTCTCTCATATAAACACATGCTGGTTCGCCCTCGTGTGCACCCATCTGAACACCCCCCCACACACACACATTCCTCTGAACCTTTTTTTTTCTCGTCTTGTGTTGGGCTCGTGCTGTCAACACCTCTCACAGGTCGTCTCCGCAGACCTCTGACGTCTCCCCTTCCTGTTGACATGTAAATAAATAAAATAATACAATAAACACCCCCCCCTTTTTAAAGCGACGTGACACTGATGGAAAAACATGATTTAATATAAAATGAGGCAAAGAAGAGATAAAACTGGATGAAATAATGAGAATAAACGAGACCAGATTAAACGAGACGAGATTAAACGAGACCAGATTAAACGAGACGAGATTAAACGAGACCAGATTAAACGAGACCAGATTAAACGAGACCAGATTAAACGAGACCAGATTAAACGAGACCAGATTAAACTAGACTGACATTGTGAAATTTAGCACCAGCATCGCGCAGTGTCCACAGACGGACTATTCATCTCTTCCTCCACCAGCATTAATAAATGATGCTGCTCTCTCTCTGTTTAAATATTCATCGGCAGCGCTGCTCGTCTCGCTAAACAGCCAGACGACCCACACACACACACACACACACACACACACACACACACACACTCTCCCTCCATGTGGTACATTAGAAATTCAGTCCATCGTCTCAGCGCTGAGCAGCTACACAATCACAGTCACACACACTCTGCCTGCTATGAGGGAAAAGTGTGTGTTTTCTGACAGGGAGACGGAACCGAACCCTGCTGGACCTGCTGGACCCGTCACGGTGGGAAACTCTGGTCAGGTGAGATGAGGCGTGTTCCACCGCGCGGAGAAGAAACTGTTCAGAACCAACAGCTGATTCACAGGTAGAACCTCCGTCAGTCCTCACGACACCAGCTGCTGCGTCTGGTCCAGTTAAACCATCTGGCTCCAGCTGCTGAGGCGAGACGGGAAACGTGTCTCTGCTCGTCCCGCTGTCATCTTCAGTCTGAGGAACGTTGGTCAGAAGTCACAGCTGATTTCACCTGAGCAGGTGGACGGAGGACGGGGGGCGTGAGGAGACTAATGTTCCTGACCTCTGACCTCTGAGGCCCCGTCCTGTGACACGTCTCTGCTGCTGGACTCCAGAACTCAGTCTGTCTCCGTCCTGCAGCAGGTTTTTCTCTCCAATTAAGCTGCTTTCGTTGCCATGGAGCTTCACAATAATTGCCTGTACGTGTCTGTGTGTGTGTGTGTGTGTGTGTGTGTGTCGCTGCTGTCGGTGGATTGGTTCCCCGCCTGTACTGGACCAAACCAGCTAACTAACCATCAGTTAACTGACCCGTTTACCCGTCACTCACTTCATAACCCGCAATCAGCACATTAAACTAAAAACTGATGAAACAGAGACACACACACACACACACAGAGACACACACACACACACACACACACAGAGACACACAGAGAGACACACACACACACACACACAGACAGACACAGACACACACACACACACACACACAGACACACACACACAAACACACACACAGAGACACAGAGACACACACACAGAGACACAGAGACACACACACACAGACACACACACAGACACAGACACACAGACACACTGACATCAACACATAAAACCATCTGAACGTTCTTCATATTTATTCATTAATAAATAGTTTGGGGACGAGATGAGCAGGAAGCCGGATACAAAATCACACACGAGCTCCGAGAGCAGAACACGTATTTACAAAAGAGAGGAAATAAAAACACACGTATGTACAGTACCCACACAGGAAGTGATGTCACTGCCCGTGTGAATAACTTACAACATTTCCACTGTTCTGTAGAACTGCTGATCTTCTGAATGGACCTCTGTCAGGAAGGATCATGATCTCGTTTTGACCCTCGTTCCCTTCCCCTGATCTTTCTTTACGTCTCTCCGGACACCGCCTCCTCCCCCCTTCACCCCCACATCCTGGACGTGGACTCTGAGGTCGCCCAGGTTCCGGTTCCAGGCAGCGTCCAGCTTCATGTTCTTCCCTCCTGCTCCGTCGCAGGAACCCGCTTCTCTCGTTGTTTCTGGGTTTCCCCGTGTGTCGGGATTCATCCTGGCGTCCGGCTGTGCGCTCTTACTTCGCAGTCGCTGTGGTTCCCAGACGTGAGCAGCGGCGTGAGGGGCGGAGCCTGAGCCCTGAGTGGGATGTTTCCACATGTAAGAATCCTCAGCACCGTTTACGTTCTTATCCTGGAGTCTCTGCGGTTCCCACGCGCTGGAGTCTGCGGTCAGCTGTCTTTGAGGTTCCCACACGGTGGAGTCGCCCTCAGCAGCGTCCGTCCTACTCTGTTGTCTCACAGGTTCCCAGGTGTTGGACCTCATCCCGCGGTCTTTGCTGTGTTGGACCTTTTGTCGCCACAGGTGAGTGGAGGTGGTTTGTCTGGAGTCCGGATGAGAGGGAGTGATCCCGGTATTCCTGCTGGGTGGTCTCTGTATTTCCCACACACCACACGGACGTGGAGCTTCTTCCTGAGCTGATTCCCACAGACTCACATCGGACCCAGAATCCCCTTTAGGAGCCGGGTCCGCGGTTCTGGGTCCTCGCCACTGGACGTCTGTTGACGTCTGTCGTACCAGTAACGGTGGGATCCTCTGTGGCGCTCCAGGTGACGGTGGTGCGGGCGGTGTCAGAGGCGGAGAACCTTCCAGCGAGTCCCAGTGACTGTCCACAAACTCCAGGGAGGAGCCGAGCATGCCGGCCAGCTCGGGCGTGGCCTCCACCAGCTCCAGCGGAACCCTGACCTCCGGCCTGAAGGAGGACAGCTCCTGCTCGTCGGGACCCGTCAGGAGCTGGGAAAGAACCGCCTGCCGGTAGAACTCGTCCTCGGGGACGGACTGCACGTTGAGCTGCGGGAAGAGGCGCTGGAAAGAGCGGGACGTCATGCGAAGGCGACTCAGGACGTCAGCGAGCAGGAGCCAGTTCCTGGACCTGGAGGACGGGAAGGAGGAGACGGAGACACGGGTTTAGCGGTGTGTTTGTTTTCATCACTCATATTTAAATCAATAATCAGACACGTCAGAGCCGACGTGGAGGACGAGGACGAAGGTTCGTCTCTCTGCTGCTGCAGCGAGTTATTGACTCACAGCGTCTGCCGGCGAGCGTCAAGGGCGAAGGAGGCGCAGCACAAACACGCCGGAGCACGAGGCCACGTGTTGCTCCGGCGACCAGCTGCCACAGGAAGGTTAAACACCGCGTCAGCGGCGCGAGTGTCGGCGCCCGGCGACTCATTAATACTACATCAGACACGGGCGAGCGAGAGAAAGAGAGAGGAGGAGAAACGCCACACGGGAGGAAGACGAAGTGGAAGCCAATTAGCCGCATCGCCATGGCGATGCAAACCTCGTTAACGACCTCTCCGTCTGTCCTGCCTTTATCTCCCCCCCGCTCGCTCTCTCTCTCTCCTTTTTTTCTTTCCACCACCTTAATTGGTGTCTGAGTGTGCGAGCGAGCGAGAGAGAGAGAGAGACGTGTTAGAACAACACGGGGAGAATGTGTGAGTGTGAAGAAGTGGGCGTGGCCTGTCTGCTTCATTAAACCTTTCTCTTCTCTGAGTCCTTCACTGTCCCCAGAACTCCTCCTAATGTCTCATGTCCCCAATGACGTCTTCTCGTCCCTGCAGCCTAGAAACCTCTTTTACATGAGCTCGAGCTACTCGTCGCTACATTAACACAGAAAACTGCAGCAGAGAGCGAGGGAGACTCTCAGAGGAAGAGGAGAAGACGAAGAAGAAGAGTTTGTTTCCCTTCACTTCTTCCTGTTTCACGCTGCTGCAGGAAACTGAGTCTGTGACCAGAATCCTGCATGAGTCTGGATCAGTCCAACGTCCTGATCCTCACCCCTCACTCACCCCTGACTCCCCCCTCACTCACCCCTGGGACAGAGACACTTGGATGTTGTAGCAGGGAAGCAGC
>JAUMTR010000012.1:222374-239110 GCA_032270685.1 Microctenopoma stevenorrisi | reverse complement strand
CCACATCATGTGTCACATCCCAGTCTTCTGCTGGATCACTGCTACAGTTCTGGAGGATGTGTTGAAGACCAGAGAGGAAGGAGAGCTGCCCAAGACCCTGACTGAGATGTACATCCACTTCCTGGTGGTTCAGTCCAAAGTGAAGAACATCACCAGGGGACCAGGGATCAGGTCAGTGTTCACGTTTCTCTTCTTTACGTTTGTGTGTCTCAGGTGAAACGTGACCAAACACAGACATAAGTTTGTTTTAGAAAGTGTCTGTAACCAGAAGAGAACCAGATGTTAGCATCTGGAGTCTGCTTCCAATCAGACACGCTGAGACTCGACGTGTTTGTGAGTCTGAGACGTAGAAACACATTATGACGTTTGTGTGTTGAGCCTGAGTGAAGCTCCAGTTGTTTCTACGATTGGGACGGTTTTGGTTTTGAAGGGAGGGACCTGCAGACAATGATGAAGTTTAACGAATGTCTTCATCACTGTGACTAACATCAGAGTGACGTCCACACATCTCCACAGATGTGTGTTCTCACACTAACGTACCAGTCCAGTTGTGTTGTGATGCTTTCGCACAATGCTTTCGTTGATCCAACACGTGAATGTCGCTCAGTGCACCAGAGGGTTGTTTCTTTTATTCAGGACATTTTAAAGTGTTGTATAAAAGCCTAGAGAGGACATTTAGACCCAAAGCCACACTTGATCAAACAGCTTCTGGTTCAGATCTTCTGCTTCATGTATCGAGGTGAACGTCCATCATTTTTACTCCTAAAGCTAAAAACCCTGTGACTGTGCAGCAGAAGCAGACAGATGATTGTGTCTGACTGTGGTTACTGTACAGTACACAAAGTATTTCTACTCCTGTGAACACAGAATGTCTCTACATTAGGTTGGTAATTAAAAGGTTAAAGACAGAAAAGAGGAAATGAAAGAGACAGAAATGTGAAAGTAGAGGAAGATGTGACAGGTAACGTTTCCTCCTTTAACCATGAAAGACACGGTGTGGTTTGATATGTAACTGTCACAAACATTTAGAGGTTAAAAGGTTCCTGTTTGTCTCCAGCTCTGATTCTCTGATCTGGATCTTCTCCGTCTACGTGTAGACACGTGTTTTCTTTCCTGCTCCGTTGTTCCTGCAGAGACACGTCTGTGTTTCTACAACAAATATGGGACGGGAGAAAAATGTAACCTTTGTCTTCTCATCTGACTGGAACCAAAACTTTATTCATGAGAGAAACTAAAAAAACTAAAAATGATTATGAAACATTAGTGAATCTGAAATGTAATTGTTTTAATTGAATTTAATTTGATGTATGTTCTTATTTATTCCAGGTGCTGGACCTGACTGAGCTGATATTTGTCCTGATAAGACAAAAAGACTCAGACCATCACAGAGGAAGAACACTGCAGGAGGAATGTAAATGTGCCTATGATAAATAGAATCACTGTTGAATATTAATTGTTAATTAAATGACGTTTTGTTTAAAGGAGTAACTGACTTCCATCCATCCATTATCTCCCGCCTATCTGCAGTCGGGTCGCGCTGGGTGCTGGAGCCTTTCCCAGCTGTCTTCGGGCGAGAATCGGTGGACAGACCTCCCGTCCATCGCAGGAGACGCTGTCATGTTGTAGATCAGTCCCTGAAAGAACAAGCTGAATGATGTCACCTCTTTTCCTCCACAGACTCTCAGTGAAACGCGTTGTCATGGTCTTTACTTTGAGTACAGGTGCGTTCCTGCACAAAACCTCCTCATTTCTTAGGAATTTGTGGTCAAATCCACGATCGGTAGATTAGATGATACAATGATGGCTGCCTGTTTCTGTGACTGAATCTGTGAGCTGCCAGGTTCAGGTCACAGGTTTTACTGGAGACAGAGTCCTGCTGCCCTGCGTCTACAAAAAAGATGATCCTTCACCAGGGAAAGTCCCCGTCTACTGGGAGGACCAAGACAACAAAAACCTACTGAACATTTTATCCCAGGACCAGATGTTCAGAGACAGGTTGGAGAGAGTGAAAGGTTTCCCAGATCTGTATCGAACAGGAAACTTCTCCATCATCTGAAAAACCTGCAGCGGTCAGACAGTGAACCGTATGACTGTGAGGTCCCTGATGTGGACTTTAAACAGGAAGTCACTCTCACTGTCTCAGGTGAGCTGTTGTGATGTAACCGGGTGAGTTTTCAAGATCCAAAAAACGCGTTAGTCCCAGAGGGAAATAGTTTTTCCTCATTACAGCTTCTCTCAGTTCAAGGAAAAGAACCAGAAACAAAGATCAGCACCAACAAAGGATGCTCATAAGAAAAGGCGAGGAAGCCAGGACGAGCAAGGAGGCTCTGTAAGAAGCTTATCAAGGTCCTGCTGTGGCCCAGCCAGACTCCAGACCTAAATCCAATACATAATGGTTGGAGAGAACTGAAACTCTGAAACCTGGCAGATCTGGAGGAGACCTGTATGGAGGAGCGTTCCTCACTGTAGAAGGTCTGGCTCCAGCTGGTCAGATCGTCCAGGGAGCACGAAGAAGAATCACACTGACATGTCTGATTTTATCTTTTGTGTCGCGTATATCGACCTAATTACGTAACTCTGACGTCACGCACGCCCTCTTACGTACGGTTGTTGTCATTCCTCTCTGGATGCTAGCTAAAGGGTTGAACAGAGTTAGCTTCCTCTCGACCTTTTACCTGACAAAAATGTGCTTTTAAAGCAGTTTTAAATTTTGACCGACCTGATAACACAGACTACACATGAGCAGCCCGGATAATCCACGGACTTTAACCGGAAGGAAGAAATCCGCCAGCAGCTAACGTAGCTCTGTGCTAAGCGGCTAGTTAGCTGCGTAGCTAGCACACCGGCAGAGAAAAGGTTGGTACGTGTAAAGCCTGAGAACTGTTTTAGCTTCGTGTTAGCGATATATACGTTACTTTTATACAAACAGCGAAGCGACAAGTAACTGTTCTTTGTCTGAGACAGAAGCGTAGAGGAATTCACATAAAACTGCACTTTGAGAAATGTTTGTACTTAAAATCTAATGTTAAGATAAAGAGGGAACAAGACAAGACCGACGATTTGTAAAGTCTACGTGTGAAAGTACTTCTGGTAAACTCGGCTCAGAAAATAATAACTAACATTAATTCAGACAGGAGATGTCTCTACTTTTTCATTTGGTCTGATGCTTCAGAATAATCACACATTTACACTTGATTAATGTTAAATATGTCATTTTGAAACAGTGAAACTCAAACCCAGGTTAACACAGGCAGTAATAAGCTACAACAGGATATTTATAGTTAGTTTATCACAGAAGCACCTGCAGAAAATACAGTGTGAGTGTTTTTATTACACAGTTAGATTTTAGATGTTATTTTCCCTGGAGTTTGGTCGTCTGCCTCTTGACGGTGCATCGTCTCCACACACAGAAAAATGGTTTGTTTCACTCGTTTCCAGTGTGTTTTGGTTTGAGTTATTCTTTTGTCGTCAGCATGGCGTCTTCGTTCAAAATCCCCAAGAAGAAACATCCAACGGGTTCTGACTCCTCGGACTTACACGTCCAGTCTCCCCTGTCCCGCCTCCAGGACTCCTCCCCACAGGTTAAGGTAGTATTTATTATACTTATACACATTCATCACTGAGTAGTGTTGGTTTTTAATATTACTGACGTCCTGAAGCTTTTCTAAAGCAGATACAGGAGATTTTTGTGAACTCGTTGAACTCGGTGTTGAATTCTGATCTTTTATTTCTTTTGATGATTAACGATCATGTGACTGTCCTCTGTTGATGGTATTGTTAGAATCTGCTGTTTGTATGTTGCTGGTTTTCAGAGCGTTGTTTTTTCTGAACAGAGTTATGGCGATCAGTCCCGCAGAGGAGGAGCAGACAGAGTGCATGCTGGGAACTCGCAGAGGTTGGTGAAACAGAAAACACACGTTTCCATGGAGTGAAACTGGCTGCATGTGCCAAATATCATCATCATCATCAGCAGGCGCAGCGCAGCAGGACGTAGCTGTTCTTTATACAAACACCTGTTTCTGCTGTTCATGTGTTTCCAGAACACCATGTAAACCTCTGTTCAGAGACGTGGTGAAAACGCTGCTGGAACTCAACAGCCCGAACACGAGTGGATCAGCAGCAGCCAATCACAGATCTGCAGGAGCCTGGAGCCGCCAGTCTCCGCTGGGCCGGAAGTCAGAGTCGTCCTCAGGCGGTTTCTCTCATGGGTGAGTTCACGATAGTCTGGCACAGCACGTGTCTGAGTCTGGAGCTGGAGTAAGAGAAGAAGAAGCTAACGAGATCCCAACCTTCAGTAAACAGGATGTTTTATGTTTAATATAACGTGTTGTGTTTTATCTTCATGGACAGCTGCATCTAAATTAAGTATTTTTTAAATTGAGTTCTGTGGTAACAGACTTCTGTCCTGTGGTTCGTCCACCAGGTGGCGTCCTAAGCGAGCGTCTGATCGACTGCTGCAGCCTGGAGCAGCCTCAGAGGATCAGTCTCCACCAGAGAAGAAGAGAAGTGACGTTAACGGTAAGATGAAGATTAGTTTCAGCTTCATTACTGCTATGAGGAAGACTTGGGTCGTTCTTCAGTGTGTTGAACATGATAAACCGACGGTGATAATCTGTAGGAACCTCAGGAACCAGGTGAATCTTCATCCTCTGTGAAAACGTTTCTCCTGCAGCTTCGTCGTCTAGAAGCTTCTGCGTGGAGTCGGTGGATTCTCTGGCTGAGCTGAGAGGAGAGAAGCATGCTGGGAGTTTGAGTCTGACCCCCCTGGGAGATAGAAGGTGGAGGAGAACCGTGTCCAAACAGGACACTGATGAGGTAAAGGTCAAAGGTCACAGACAGGTGGATTAAAGGAGCAGTTTATTTAGTTATTTTCATGTTTTATTTAGTTTAATTTGAAATAAAACCTCAGTGGAAATAATTAGTTAGTGTTTTAGTGGAGAAATGAATCTGACCGAGAAGTACGATGAATCTCAGATTTGTCCTTTAACGTCAGGATCTTCTTGTTGTCTCAGAGCGACTCTTCAGAACCTTCCCTGCAGCAGAGGAACCCGTTTCTCTCTGGTTCTGATCAGACATCGGAGGATGATGAGTCTCCGTCCGGAACCAGCAACAAACCCTCAGCAGATAAAACTCCCCCGTGCAGACCCTCCTCATCCTCATCCAGCTCCTCTGTGAGGTTGGTCCTGACGCACAGGACTCCGCCGGAACACAGACGGGCCCTGGACAGGACGTCGTGGCTCGCAGTCGGTGACGAGCGGACAGAGGATGTGAGGGAGAAGGAGAGACGGAGGTGGAAAGAGTTCAGGGAGAAGAAGGTGTCGAACAGATCTGCTGTTCTTCGTCTGCGGCTAAATAAACCCAGACAGACTCCAGCAGAACCCAGTGAGTCCGAGGAACCTCCGAGGTGGTTCTGACGGGTCAAGTGAGAAGATTTAAATTTACTGATGATTCTGTTTACAGTTGTGCTGTCGAGTGAGGAGGAGGAAGGTGAAGACGACGCGAGGACGACGCACAGCTGCAGCAGCCGATTGGACGTCTCCCGTCCAGCGGACTCGGAGAGGACACAGGTAGGACGCTCAGCTGAGCCACGTGAGAGGACACAGCAGTCGTTAAGGCATGATGAACGTGATGAGCAGCACAGAACCAGCCACGGCGCCGGCAGAGCGCTGCGTTTTTATTCACTTGCAGCTGCTCAGATACCAGAACTTTGTCTGGTATCTGAGCAGAAAGTTACTCATCACAACAGAAGAAGACAGATTAGTGTGAAGAGGATTTCTGCTGGTAAATAAACAGACGTGATGAAGATGACAAACATCGGAATTCACAGTAGATTCTAGAACCTGGTCTGTTTCGGGTCTGGAGCTCTGACCCAGTTGGTGTGTCCGGGCCGTCGCATGCTGAGGCTGAGTCAGACCCGTAAACAATCCTCAGACCCGTTGGGACTCTAAGCAGATCCAGACCGGCTGTTGTTTACCGACTGATCCTCAAACCATCTGAGAGTCTCTGTGTGTGTTTCTGGTTTTGTCCTGATGCGGGACGAGCTCAGCGTGACCCAGTTCTGGTTTCTGGCTGAGCCCAGTGACGTCAGTCCACCTGCTGTGAAGCGTCTTCTCTCACATCATGGATTGTTTAGTAGCTTGTTGAGTCATGTTTCTTGGTTCTGGTTCAGACCAACAGGGTTCTGTAACATTCATCCTGTTGATCCACTGAAAGTCCAGATAATTAAACGTGTACCTGCGTGTTGTCTGACAGGCTCCACAGGCAGCGAGACAGACTCCTCCCTGCAGAGACGAAGGAGACGCGGAGAAGCCGCCGCCGTCCTTCCTGTACTTGG
The DNA here is from genome assembly GCA_032270685.1 of Microctenopoma stevenorrisi. Taxonomy (NCBI): domain Eukaryota; kingdom Metazoa; phylum Chordata; class Actinopteri; order Anabantiformes; family Anabantidae; genus Microctenopoma; species Microctenopoma stevenorrisi. The sequence continues at coordinate 232,776 of JAUMTR010000012.1, read as the reverse complement.
ACTTTACTGCGCTTCACGCCGGACTGATACACGTGGACGCCAACGGGAAGATGGCGGTGAGGGCGGTTTATATTTTATGTTCTGTTCCGTTCAGCTCGTTTCACGCAGACTGACTCATGATGGTTCTCAGCTGCTCGACTTTTAATCATTCACACGTTTGTTTTATTGTGTTTTTTACATTTAAGTTTAAACTTTTCCACCGAAGCAGAAAAACTTTGGATCCGTTCAACAACAAACACGAGAAATAGTTTTGGCATAAAAACACCAGAGCTGCTGAAGTGGGCGGCGAGTCGAACGCGTCTGTGAACTGTTAGTTCAGTCTTTAACGAGCTTTTCAGACGAGGCCTGAGGCCTGAGCCGGGTCCAATTAGAAGCTCATAAAGAGCAGCGGGTCAGTGGGTCAGATGTGTTCAGTGTGTTGATCAGGTCCAATCTCTGTCTCCGTCAGATCAGCGACTGTGGCATCAGCATCCCCCTCAAAGGTAACGACGGTTTGTCACGTTTCTCACTGAGGGAGACGCCGGACAAACAAACCTAACGTGCTTCTGTCTCCACCAGGGGTGGATGATGGGGAGGTGTCGGTGGTGGCGTCTCAGGTTCGGGGTTACGGCCTCTGGGATGGAGGCGTGGCTCACGGCGGGTCTGTGCTGGACGGCTGGACGGGTCCCGCCCCCTCGCTGCTCTTCCTGTGGGTGTCGGACGCTCAGGCTCATCTGCTGCACAAGGAGCTCTCCACCATCCAGACCCCCACCTCCACCCCCGCCTCAGGTAACCTCAGGGTTCAGCTGACACAACCAAGAGGTCTCACTCTGACGCTCTTTTCTCAAACCAAACGTCGTCACAGAAAAACTTCTAGTAAACAATATAAACGTAGACTGACCCAGCACAGGACGCAGTAAACGTGCCAGAACGTGTGCTGGGTTCTCATCATGTAGTGACGCATCCTGTCACACAGACAATCTCTGCAGGAGCTTGTCGGAACCAAACAGCCAATCAGGTGGTTTCTCCCGCGGCACACGTTGAGTCTGATCATGGTTCTGAGATGAACAGGACGGGAAACACGGCTTCCTGCCAAAGAACCAGACTCAGGGAAACTGGTCCAACACACAGCTCCACCCTGGTTGAACTGGGCCCGATCTGACACAGCCCGTCTGGAAACGCATTTCAGGGTCGTGATGGTGAAACTGGACTAATGTATGTCTGTCTTAACTCGGTCTCCTGGACTCCTCAGGTCCACCGTGCTCCTTCCTCCTGCTGGTGTTGAAGGAGCAGCTCCAGGAGCTGGAGAGCGCCCTGCTGGCCTCCATCCTGGACATGGAGGAGTACCAGAAGGGCTGCGCCTCCTGCACCGGGCCCACCTCCCCTCTGGACTGGACGGATGGGCTGCTGCTCCTCCACAGCTGTCCTCCTCCTCTGGACCAGCACCTCCTCAGGCTGCTGGGACCCTCTGCAGTAAGTGTCCTCTGTCTCCTTCCTCCTCCACTCTCTCCTAAGGCACTGGGAACAGTTCTGTCTTTTGTTTCAGAAGTCCAGTCCTGTGAGAAGCAGTCAGAGGAGGACTAGCCTGAGCGGTACTGGTCAGCAGCAGCTTTCCTCCAGGTAAAACCAGCAGAACCGGTGCAGAACTAGTGTTTGATCAGCTGCTAACACAGCTGACGTGTGTTGTCGGTGTTCAGGTTGATCCAGTACCCGGCGCCGCCCTGTAAAGGCCGGATCACGGTGACCAAGGAGGACCTGACCTGTCTGCGGAGCGGCGAGTTCCTCAACGACGTCATCATCGACTTCTACCTCAAGTCAGTGGAACAGAACAGGAAACAGTTTTTCTGCAGCTGTAGTTCCTGTCTCTCACCAGCGGTGGCGCCACTGTCCTGATTCTGCTCCTCCTGCTGCAGGTTTCTCCTCCTGGAGGGAGTCGGAGGCTGCGTGGCCGAGCGGAGTCACGTCTTCAGCAGCTTCTTCTACAAACAGCTGAGCAGACGCAGAGCGGCCGGGGAGGACGACGCCCCCTCTGTCCCGTGAGGGCTTTTATTGTGAAAGAGCGGTGGCTCATCCTGCCCCCTGATTTGTTCTGATTCTTATTATTCTTATTATTTTCTCAGCGATCGTCACGTGAGGCATCAGAGGGTGAAGACGTGGACGCGTCACGTTGACATTTTCACCAAAGACTTCCTGTTCGTTCCTGTCAATCAAGAGTAAGATCACGTGATAAACTCGCTCTGAGCTGGTTTACGGCGTCCAGCGGTTTGTTGGGGGTGGATGTGGGTCGGCGCCGACTCAGCTCTGTGTAACTAGGTTTAATTCACCTCATCAGCAGACAGAGCGGCTCGGTCCCCTCTGCTGGATCCATCCTGGTGCTGCTCGATGGCTTTAACAGAACTCTGAGCTCTGAGGAAGTCGGATCATCAGGGTCACTGATACGTTAGAGAATAACTGGAGCCGAGTTTAATCAGCTCATGATGTTAAAACATTTGTTTTCAAGGTTAATTCAGGATTTTTCTCTTATTTTTTAAAATGTTTTTGTAACAACTTCCTGTGAAAACGTGTCGGTCAGTAGTTTCCCGCCTGGGCTCACTGTGTTCTGACGTTCGGTTCTGTTGGACAGAACGTTCTTGTTCTTCATAATAACTGAGCTTGTTGTTTCCCGTGTCAGAGCTCACTGGTTCCTGGTGCTGGTCTGTTTCCCGGGGCTGGAGGACGTTCAGTTCCAGGACTTTCAGAGACAAACAGGTTTGTGTTCTGACCCATTTCTTTTTAGAACTTGTTCTCCCGGATCAAAACATTAAAGGATCAGATGTTCCACGTTCTCCGAGGACTCAGACACGTCCTGTTCTGTCACTTTGATCTTTCATTGTCTCTTTTAAACCATTGACTCGTGTTTCACGGCTGAAGCTGGTTTCATCATTAGATTCGTCGTGTTCAGCAGTTAAACGATTTGTCACAGGACGTCGGTTTGTTACACTTTAACGAACGTCTTGTTGTGTTTCAGGTGAATCTCAGCGCGCGGCGGTAAAGACTTCGTCCTTCAGCGTGAGCTCACAGCAGCAGCCAGTAAGCAGAAACCAGACTCTTGATTTTCACAGATTATAAATCATGAATCAGCTGTTTGTCACCTGGAACAGTAAATGTCAGGATCACGAGCTGCTCTGAACTATCAGCTGTGTCTCTGCAGGACGTCACTCAGCGGGGCTGTCAGAGGGACACTGTGCTGAAGAGGTGAGTCCTCAGAGGTCAGAGTTCACGCATCGGCTCGGGGGACGTCCTAACGCAGAGGTGTGTGTGTGTGTGTGTGTGTTTTCCAGGCCGTGCATCCTGGTCATGGACTCGCTGAAGCTGTCGTACCACGAGAACGTCTGCAGGCTCCTCAGAGAGTGAGTTCAACCCGCGTTTAACGTGATCACACTCAAACAGCTGCTTGGTTATTAATGTGTGTCATTATCAGCTACCTGCAGGTGGAGTGGGACGTCCGGAGGGGGACGCCCCGTCTCTTCTCATCAGACAACATGAAGAGCTTCAACTGCAGGGTTCCTCTGCAGGACAACAGCAGCGACTGTGGACTGTACCTGCTGCAGTACGCCGAGAGCTTCCTGCAGGTAACGACCCAGAGAGCGTCAGACCACGCGCAGCGTCTATAACAGTCTGATTATCAAACGTTTATCTGACTCTGAGAGCAGAGTCACAGTGAAGCAGATTTAAAAAATAAGATGAATCCTTTAGGTTCTGAGGAGAAAACTCTGAATCGCGCTCTCTGATTGGCTCCCCAGAACCCCGTCGTGCACTTTGAATTCCCGTTACGCTTGGACAGCTGGTTTCCGCGGCAACGCGTGCGACAGAAACGAGAGGAGATCCGGAGTCTGATAATGAAGATGCACCACAGTCAGAGACGTGATGAAGAAAACTGAGACCAAAACACAAACAGCTGTTAATTGTTCACCAGTGCAATAAATAATTTATATTTTTCTACTTTAATAATATTTCTTACTGTGACTATTTAATTCTTGATTTGCACTTATTAGTTCCATGTCTTTTAAATAATAGGAGATTTAAAAACAAACGACATTTATGACCTAAAAAGATAAAAATAAAAGTCTTTGAATTTTAATTATAACGTGTGACTCTTATTTTGAAAATGTAAACATATTTAGTTTGATTTCTTTCAGTAAATATTAATTGTTGTGTCTGGATTAATAAAACGTGGTGAGTAACATGTTTATTTTACTCTGAGCAGTTTGTGATTATTAATGTTAAACTCAGTTTTTTTAATAAGGAGCAGCTGCTGTGTTTTATTTTGAAACTGCTTGTCCAAAGAAAATAAAAGCAGCTGGGTTGTGTTGGTGTTAGTGTGTAACAAAGTACTGTAACAAGTATTTACCGTAGTGCTGTGACGAGTATTTAACGTAGTACTACGACGAGTATTTACCCTAGTACTGTGACGAGTATTTACCGTAGTACTGTGACGAGTATTTACCGTAGTACTGTGACGAGTATTTAACGTAGTACTATGATGAGTATTTAACGTAGTACTGTGACGAGTATTTAACGTAGTACTGTGACGAGTATTTACCCTAGTACTGTGACGAGTATTTACCCTAGTACTGTGACGAGTATTTACCCTAGTACTGTGACGAGTATTTACCCTAGTACTGTGACGAGTATTTACCGTAGTACTGTGACGAGTATTTACCGTATTACTGTGACGAGTATTTACCGTAGTACTGTGACGAGTATTTACCGTAGTACTGTGACGAGTATTTACCCTAGTACTGTGACGAGAATTTACCGTAGTACTGTGACGAGTATTTAACGTAGTACTGTGACGAGTATTTACCGTAGTACTGTGACGAGTATTTACCGTAGTACTGTGACGAGTATTTACCGTAGTACTGTGACATCTAATGCACTTTAATGAAGGAATTATATCAGCTGCAGTGTGTCTGAATGATTTAACTAGATGATTCAGAGCGAGTGTTGGGGATCAGAGCAGGGAGCAGAGTGTGTCCTTGGTGTTAGTCTGAGCTGAGGTCAGAGGTCACTGGGTTACTATCAGCTCAGCGTGTGTCATTTTTTATTCCCTTATTCTGTGTGTGTGTGTCGGCTGCCTTGGTAATCTCTGGGTTTTACCCGGTGCCCCCCACCGAGGACCAATCAGCTTACAGCTGGTTAAGTGGATCCCGGGGGGGGGGCTGAAGATGATCTCATACGTTTACCAACCAAACAATGTAAACAAACTAATTAGTTCGTTAACGACATAAACACGATCGTTCCATTAAATTAAAAACTAACTTCTGGACAAAATGATCAATAATCAGTGGAATGTTTGACTCTGACCTTTGACCTTTGGGGCCGTGACTCTGGCCTCGTTTGGCCCCTCTGGTCCTGGACTCGTAGCACAGGGACGCTGGAGGCTAATCTGAACCATAGAGTTTAAGATTAGACTGATTTACTGTTCCAGAAATAATCCGAGTCAGGAAGTTGGAAAACTGATCCTGACACAAAAGAAACATTTGAATCCTGAAGATTTGATAAATCCATGTTTGTTTAAATATTCCACTAACAAGATCATTGAAGAAGAAGAACATTTGTTTACTTCCAATAAAACTGTGAGAGCGGGGGGGGGGCTGCTGTTACTGGAGCAGGAATAAATAAATAACTGTGACGATTCTGATTTATTAAAACTGAACATTCAAAACCAAATAAAAAATGTTTGTGATCAAAAAAGTGAAAAACAAGAGTTTTTAAAGAAACGAGTGACGTGTAGAATAAAATAATACAAGGACGGAGACACCTTTGTCCTTTACGTCCTGGGTGTGACCTCACACAGGGCTCAGGTAACGACCACCTGGCTGATTCTCGGGGGGTTTAATGTAAAATTCATGTTTTCATTTGATGAATAAATAATGAGAAGTGATTTAAACCTGAACAGAACCAATGATCCGGTTAATTTAAGTCTGTGATTTTTATCTGTTTTTACATCAAACAGCGGTGCATCATGGGAGATTTTTTACCGCTCAGAACTTTTCCGTGTACTGAGCCCGTTACTTTAAGCAACCGTGACCCGCTGCTCTGCTGCGCCGCGGCTCTGACACTCATCCACTCCAGCAGCTTAACAAATAGGATTAGAGCAAAGAGAAAAAATCTCCCCAGGAGCAAAGTCCCATCTGCTCACCTGAGAGGAGCGACAGGCAGCTCGTCCCACGCTCCGGATCAGAGCCTTCCTTTCTGTTTCCAGGATTCTGACCAGTGCGATGCAAAGTGGTGCCGGACGGCAGGAAGCGGGAAGCAGCTGATGAGCTGAGGACGCAGGATTTTCAGAGGATGTCTGGACGGTGCAGGAGGTTGTCGCTGTGGGTGCTCGGGGCGGTGCTGCTCTCAGGCTGCATCAGCCTGGAACCAGGTTCGTACGGACCTAATGTTCACATTTAGTTCAGGTTCTTTGGTTCCAGCAGGCTGAACGGACGTGTGGAGGTGAACGTCTTCCTCTGACGCAGGTGCCTCCTACGATGGGAGCGTGGAGCCGGAGGAGCCGGGTGGAGGCTCGGTGGAGCCGACGGTGCGCTCCGACCAGCTTTCCTTCAGACGACACGCTGCTGTGACTCGGAGAAGGAGGAACATCTTGTTCCCGAGTGGAGTCAAACTGTGCAACCAGGAGACGCTGGACCAGGCCGTCGCCAACCACCTGGGCTACTTCCACCTGCGAGGTACGAGGCTCCGTTAATCTACCTGTAGACATTTAGTCTTTGATTTCTCCCCGAAGCTCGATCCAGACCGAAAGGTCAAAGTCCAGTTCTGAAGCCACAGAGGTCGAAGGTCACGCAGAGCTCCTGCCTGAAAACCTCGAGCTTCGCTGCTTCCTGTGGCTGCAGCTGGTGCACAGGGAACAGCAGGGTAGTCGGTCTGGTCCAGTCCCACGTGGTGCCAGAGACCACAGGGAACCTGCAGAGGTCCGGCTGGGTCAGATGGGTCGGAGCTGTTTCTCCTGCATCAGGCTCATGTTCTACGTGTGTGGCTCCCTCAGTGTGTCAGGAGACCGTGTGGGAGGCCTTCAAGATCTTCTGGGACCGGCTGCCGGAGCGGGACGAGTACCACGACTGGGTCAGTCGCTGCATGGACGGCTCGGTCGGCGTCATGGACATCGGCGGCTTCTTCAGCCAATCAGAGGAGCACATCGACCTGATCAAGGCGGTGAGTTCATGACGTGGCCGTGATCAGACAGGAAGTGCGGGTGTTTCTGTGACCAGCTGACGTGTGTTTGTTTCCCGCAGAGAGTCGCTCTGGCTGCTTCCACGAACAGGTCAGTGTGTGTTTCCACTGTGACATGAGACGGGTCACTCTGTGCTTGTGTTCTGACACCTGTGCTGTGTTTCGTCACCGCCTGCAGTGTGCCCGTCACCTCAGGTCCGCCTCCGTGCAGGTAGGAGCGCCAGCTTCACACCTGGGCTGGAGTCAGGAACACAGCCTCCTCCATCTCAGAGAGTTTGTTTGGCGTGAGACTAAAACCCGGAGAGTTCTGCCGACTCCACCCCAGAACCACAGAACCGCTCCCACTTTAAACTCGTTTGTGTCAGATGCTTTTTGTTGTTGCACTTTTACAGTCGTTAACTCTCGCTGTAAAAATGCCTGCGTCCAGCTACGGGTAATGACTTTAAAGGGGAACGCCAACTATTTAAACGCTTCACAGATGTGTGTGTGTGTGTGTGTGTGTGTACTGCTCAGAAACAGCACAAACACTCGTACAATAGGTGAAATTCCCCTTTAAAAGTCATCATAAGCTTCCTGCTGCTTTTCATAGAACAGAAACTCATGAATTCAGCATCGTGTCTGTTCCTACGTTTGGTTTCTGGTCTTAGAGAAACCGTCTTTAGTTAGAAACTCATCCTGATACTTTCTTTGTTTACTGGCTCACACTGGTCTCTGCTCATGTCTCTGCAGCTCTGAAGCTGAACCGGTCCAGACTGAAGAACCACTGAGGGAAACTCCGCCTGGTAAATTAATTCAGGGCAGCAGCTGCTTCTCTCCATGCTGATATTATTATAAGTCTAGAAACAGAAGCACTTTTCTCCAACAGAACAGAACATTTTGTTCACTGAATAAAGTGACCATCACACAGCTGACTGCAGCTCGGCCTCTAAGCTGCTTCTTTCAGTGACCAGTGACCCGCTGACGACCCGATGAAAGTCTTCATGATCCTCAGGGAGATGACAGCCGAGACGAGACGTCTGTCCGCTGCCGTCCGTCACCTTAGACCCTGATCTGCGCTGTGAGGGAGGAGTGGGTGCAGCCGGCTGGTTCCGTCACGCTCTGCTCTCAGAATAGATCTCTAAGCCTATTTACGGGCAGGAGTCTGGTCAATGGAGAGAGGCAGAGACGTTACTGCAGGACATCTGAGGGTTAAAGAGCTCGTGGTACCAGATCTGTTTCCTGCAGCCAGTGATCAGATCCTCAAATCTTTTACTGCAGTGATGTAAAAGTCTGTTTGACTCAGTAGACATGGTCCCACACTGTTAGTCTGTGGATTATCTGGAGCTTTGTCCCGTTAGCCAACATTACACCACTGGTCACAGCTGAGATATAAATGGACTCAACAACAACCAGTAAAGCTCTGCCTCTATTCCAGAGAGAAATCCTGCTGGGATTCAGGCTCCTGCTAAGTTTGCCAGACATGATGGATTTGTTCATGCTTTGTCTTTCTGGTGCTCAGACCACTTAGGATTAAGATTAAGATTATGTCCATACGACCTGTCCCCTCGCTGCTTGTCTAACAGAGCGGTTAATGGAATTACAGCCGACTGTCTTTTTATTACTTTAGAGCTGAAGGCACAACCTGCAGATTAAACGAACCTGTTATTAGGACTAATGTTCCCTCCTTAAAAATAAAAGTGTCATTTAATCTTTAGACTCATCAAGTCATAAATGAAATGGAACCAGAACCAGTTTCCATCATTCTCATTGTTTTCTGTCTCTGTCCTTTAACAGAGGACGATGGAGTCAATGGACCAGAGACAACGGCTGCTCATCGAGACCACGATGGCGGCGTCGCTGCTTGGATACCTCCGCTCTCTCCCACTGAACAGGCTCATGCAACAACTAGTTTTCCTGTGGATTGGACCTCTAAGTCTGCTGGTGCTGAAGACCACCATGAGACGGGAGCGGGTTTCCCTTCAGAAAGTCCACGCTTGATCTTCATGGACACTGAGATTCCCACAGAGTCGGAAGAAGAAGCGGTCGACGACATTCCTGGAAATACTATAGAGGTTTCTGATGCCGTCACCCACCATCACTTTGGTGTGAACATGGGGGCAGACAGAACTGTCCCAGAGGCATCAGAGAAGGAGGCTGTGCAAACCACAGAGCAGGACGTGAATCTAACGGACTCAAAGGTGCCTCAAGAAATTACTCCGAGGGGGGAGGAGCCGCCCTCAGAGGCTGTGGCTCAGGAAGTCCACACAGAAGCTACTGTTGCAGTTCTCACGACGCCCACGATAACACCGACTCCAGAAACTGTCACAGTGGAAGATTCAGGCCAGGAGGTGCCAGCAGAAGCTGCTCCTGAGGTTCCACCAGAAGTCTGGGCTGAGGGTCCTAGACCAGAGACCACTGTGGGAGTCAAAGACAGTTCTTTGGACGTCACCACAAAGGTTACTGTGACTGATGAGATTTCAGAGACGCCCACTGAGCTCATTACAGAAACATCACCAGAACCACCTGATCCAGGTGAAGAAGACCAAATATTCATAGACGTGACTTCAGATCAAGAACCTGCCGCGGACACAGAACCTCCCTCCCAGGACTCAGAAAAGACAGAAGTAGACGTTGAACACACTGAAAAGGACAAAGAACCTAAAGTTAAACCTACATCACTGACGGAGGTTTCCTCTAGAACCCATATAGTGATCCAACAGGAGGTGGTAACACCAGAACCTACAGAGGGAGAAGCAGAGCAAACCGACAGAACTGTCAAAGAAGAAATCACTGCGGGGGCAAAAGGCGAGTCAGAAGACAATGTCAAACACGAAGAACCTACTGCTGCTCCTGGAGCTAGGACTGATGAAGCTGCAGCTGAGGTGGAGTCTTCAGAGGTAGAAATGACAGAGACAGGTGGAGTAATAGAGACAACAGGTGATGAAACAGAGAAAACAGGTGAAGTAACAAAGACAGATGGAGTAACAGAGACAGGTGATGAAACAGAGACAACAGGTGGAGTAACAGAGACAGGTGATGAAACAGAGACAACAGGGGGAGTAACAAAGACAACAGGTGGAGTAACAGAGACAACAGGTGAAGTAACAAAGACAGATGGAGTAACAGAGACAGGTGATGAAACAGAGACAACAGGTGGAGTAACAGAGACAGGTGATGAAACAGAGACAACAGGGGGAGTAACAAAGACAACAGGTGGAGTAACAGA
>JAUMTR010000012.1:142814-156333 GCA_032270685.1 Microctenopoma stevenorrisi | reverse complement strand
GCCAGGCACCTAATAAAGAGACCCGTTTAGAGGTGGAGAACAGTAGGTGCCTGCATTACATGCCAGGCACCTAATAAGGCCATTAAAATGAGATTTTAGCTTTAATAATAATAATTTATTTAAGAATCTAACAATAACAGACATGTAAACAACATGTGTCACATCTTTATGCCAGCTGAATTTCAAAAGGGTGAAGAAAAATATTTAAAACACAAACTGTTCCTTTAATTCCCGAGCATTTGCTGGACTACACTTAAAATGTCCAACAATCTTGTGACATTTGTCCAGAACACTTTCAAATCCAGGGTTCTTTGTAGAATGTGGGTCGTGCAGGGCAGGTGTTCATATGGAAGCAGTCTGGTTACTGCAGTCATGTTAAGAGCACTGCCGATGCCAAGCGTGGTTAACTTGTCCTTGATGTATTATTTGTTTGTTGAGTCCGAAGTGCAGTGGTCCCTGTGAGAGCGACGTTCCTTACTTGCTGGACCGCTAAGCTCTCTGGTCCTCATACAAAGTGCGCAGACTTAACACAATGGTTCTTGTTCTTCTCCATGCTTGCGTCTGTTAGCCGAAGTAGTATCGCTTCTTCTTCTTCGTCTCATCATTTCTGGCAGGCCAAACACCAGCATAGCACAATGCTAACCTTCTTTGAAGCTGCTCAGGAGTTTATGGTTTAAGCTCTTAGTGGGAATCTTTTCTGCCCGATGGTGTAGGGTTCTAATTTCTCCCAGTTTGTTTTCCAGAGGGTGGTGAGAGTCAAACAGCAAATACTGATCTGTGTGTGTAGGTTTCCTGTACACTCCAATGTTGAGGCTCCTGTCCTCCTCAGTGTGTACTGCCTCGATGTGCTTAATCAATTTTAATCGATTAAATTGATTCCTTGTTGCAGCCCCAGGTTTGGTTTATTTTCTAAAGAACCAAACAACAAGAAGAATTTACAGAATGAAATTTACAGAATTTAAGAACATACACACTCACTGACCACTTTATTATGTACATGTGCAGTCTGACCCCAGAACCTGCTCCCTCTAGAAACCCAAAGAACTGGACTATGACAGGACTTGAACACATGAACCAAAAGTCAGACTGTCAGTGTTTTAAATAATGACAATAGATATCTCTTGAGTCTTGATAAAGTCCTGCAGCAGTACCTGCTCAATCTGGTTCAGGTTTCTGGCTGTTTTACTCAGCTGAGCCTGTTGTACTTTAAAACGTTTACATTGATTTAACTTCATGTTAATATTTACAAAGTGATCATAGTTTTTATTTTATTTCTATAAACTCTGTAAAAACACGTTTAAGATGTATTTGTGTTTTTTTATGATGATTCATCAGTTTGTGTTAAACCTTTGTTGTTGTTGATTCACAAAGATGTTTTATGTGCTTTTATTTATTGTAGTTTTCACTGGGTTTGCTGAAGAGACAAACATTCAGCGGAAGTTCAAGAAGTTCTTCTTTAGATATATAATTTACATCTCTACGTGTTTTATTGTTTGACAGATTTTTCTGTCTGCTAGCTATTTATAAATTCCCAGTCCGGTAGGTGGCGCTAATGCGTCTTAAAGCTATTTGGCAGCCGAATTCACAACGAATAGAGGAGAAGGTAGAACTGCGTCACAGGCCAGAGACACCAACGTCATCACTCTGCGCAAAAACCCACGCTTTAAAATGTCGAAATGTGGAGTTGACTGAATCTAGTTTTTGTGGACTTAATTTCTCAGGTTTTCGGTAAAATGTCGGTTTTTCACGACGAAGTCGAGATCGAGGACTTTGAATATGACGAGGACACGGAGACATATTACTTCCCGTGTCCCTGCGGAGACCGATTCGCCATAACTAAGGTACATTTACTAGAAGCTAACTGCTAACAGCTAGCTCGTTTAAAGTGTCTTTAAAGTTAAACTAAGTTAAATAAACACATTCACAGCAAACTCCACAAGAGTTAACATTGTTTTACGTGCTGTTAATTGTCCTGCCTGCTGCCTTTAGTTAAACACCGGCTCTTAAATGTTCACTGACACTTTTCAATACTTTTTGTTCAAATTAATATTAGTAAGACTGCTTGTTCAGTGACCTCACAAAGACTCAAGAGATATTTATTGTCATTATGCGTTACACATAACGAAATTTAGGTCGGTGGCTCTCCGCTTCGGAAAAGAAAAACAGCACATGCACACAAAACAACAAAGCAATAAATAAAAAGAAGACACAATTATTGCAACCAAAAGAATAATTGGAAAGTGACAAGTGATTAAGTGAGAGACTTTCGTGCTAAATATTAGCAATTTACCAAAAAAGCAGCATGATGCTGTCTAGCAGCAGTCCATGAGGGTCTATGTGTGAGAGGTCTGGTGTGCACCCATTATTCTAGGGTGGTGTGATTTGTGATGGTCTGTGTAGTGGGGGGTTTGTAGGGGAGTGACTTTGCAGAGGTGTGATACATTTGATGGCCCTTGGAAAGAAGCTGTTCCTCAGTCTGGCCGTATGAGTCCTAATGTTCCTGTACCGTTTCCCAGAGGGGAGCGGTACAAACAGTCCATATCCCGGGTGGGTGGGGGAGTGGGAGGCAGAGCACTCCTGTGTGAAGATGGTGAAGAGGGCTGGGCTGAGCACACAGCCCTGTGGAGTACCAGTGTTGAGGACCAGTGTGGATGATGTGCAGTTTCCTATTCTCACCATCTCAGGTGGGACGGTGCTGAGTGGAGAGCCATGGAAACTGCATCCTCTGCTGATCGGTTCTCGCTGTAGGCGAACTGATATGTGTCCAGACAGGCAGGGATGACGTCCTTGATGTGCTTCAGGAGGATCCTCTCGAAGCACTTCATGAGAGCCACAGGACGGTACTCAATGAGGCTGGAGACTTAGGCACATGTACAATAATTGAGGTTTTGAGGCATGCGGGAACCTTGGCAAGCTGCAGGGACATGTTGAAGATGTCTAGAAAAACACCGTCCAGCTGGTCAGCGCATGCTTTCAGGGCTCGACCTGACACCTTGTCAGGGCCTGCAGCTTTGTTGGTGTTTATCCTCGTCATGGCTGATCTGACCTGGTGCAGCTGCAGTACCAGAGGTGATTGTTGCTCCCTGGACAGGGGGAGCTGCACCGTCTCTCTGCAGAGTAGTGAACTAGCTGCTTGCAAAAAACAAAATCTCCCCCAGAACAAACACGTTTTTCTTTCTCAGATTTAGGAGTTTTCCTCATAGTTTGATGACTAGAACTGCAGAGCTAGCTAACGATCTGGTAGTTGGTTATCTAACCTTTCATGGAGCTTTCTCTCCAGATGTCTGGTGAATGCAGACGTTGTCTCCGCCAAGCTGGTTCGACTTAATCGTCACGCAGCAGAATGATGCTTTTTCTGGGACGTTTCCAAATATTCTCCTGCTCTTTAAACCCTTTAAAGTTAATTACTGAGGACTCCGCGGACACTTCGCTATGATGCGATGTGTGTGATCTGTCACGCGCAGTGTCCGTTAAGAAAATATTTACAGTGTAACGTTTTTAAAATAGACTCATCTGACTGGTTCATTTGAATTGAGGTGCGTAATATATAGTGTTCTTTTAACCCCATCCCACTACAATCTGGTGAATTTATGGTAAAACATTTCTTTATTTCACAAAGTAAAGTGTCTAAGTTAGACCATTATCAAACATCTCCACATATTAAAGGAGACATCTCCACTTTTCTTTTTATATTAAAAGTGTCGTAAAACTATTTAGCTTTAGTATAATTCTTCGTATTAGTCCTGGTTTATGACAAAAACACCAAAGTCTGTTTAACATTCATTTCCATGTGTCTCTGTTCACATGATAATGCGTCACTGAAATCCATGGTTATTATATTTGTACCTTGTTCAATATTCTGCTAAAAGATGGAGGGAATTTTTTAAAAACTGAGTTTGGTTTAATGTTAAAACTCCTATTATTTAGCATTTATTTGCTTTTCACATTTCCCAGTTTCACTTACATTAAACTCACGTAAAGTTTAATGTTTTTAATGAAATTAAAAAATATTTTTTTTAAGGAGGACCTCGAGAACGGGGAGGAGGTGGCGACGTGTCCGAGCTGCTCGCTCATTGTTAAAGTCATTTATGATAAGGTCAGTGGACATAAATCAGTGAATTATCACGTAATTAACATGTCACTATAGAGGGGAACTTTCCTTTAACTATACCTTATTAAATTACACACAAATACAAGTAATTGTTTAATTACAGTAAATAATTCACATCAGTTTCACAAAATGTGAACAATAAAGATTTTTATCTCATGATCATCACTGTTTCTCTGACTGAGTTAATTTTGTGTAACAGTTTTTTCAAACTAAAGTAAATTAAATAAACTAAAATAAGAATTAAGAGTTTAGAGAAACCTTTACAAAACATATCCAGTTTTTATATAAAGAAATCAGATCATAAACTATTATTAATATTTCATTATTTTCATTAGATTATAGTTAATACTATGATATTATATAATAATTATTTGTTTCTCATTGTTTTAAATTTTTTGTTGGCAAAAACTAAATAAAAAGTAAATTTAAAGCCAAAGTTTGGACAACAGGATAAATTAGAATAAATCTAAACTAAATAAACTTTGAACATGAGTCTTTGGAAAAAGTCAAACAATGAGAGAAAACTTCAAATTAAAACCTGAATTTTGTGTTTCAGGATTTGTTCATGTCTGGTGAAATCATCGAAGCGTCATCCTCAGAGACCAAACTGGAACTGGCTCAGTCCTGAACCTGAACCCTACTGAAAACCCACAGACTGCTCCTTTAAAAGCGAGATTTTTAACTTAAATTATTTATCACAGACTTTGTGTCAAACTGTTTTTGTCATCGGAGCAGAACCTTTTCTTTTTTAAACGATGTGTTCAGGTGATGCTGGGATAATTCAGACTGTTTATGGTTTAGGGTCCAGTGTCATGTTTCTGCAGTCGGCGGTACAGGAACGAGTCGAGGAGTCGTTCAGAGTATCGGAGAGAATTGGGTACCTGTACTACAATACTGCAGTACAGCAGTAAAGTGCAGTGTTGTACAGCACATCTCGTACCTGGTTAAATACTCAAGCGTCTGTTCTAAGATGTTCTTCAATGAGACGACTCGGACGTACTGCTGTTCGGCTTCTTCTGTCAGGACACAAAGATACAAAGAGGCAGAACGTGTTTGCTTCTATGTGAAGAAGCCTTAATGAAACATTACCATTTAGTGATGATGATGAAGAACATCCTGTTTGCACTGAGGTCAAAGGTTTCTGAGGAGGTGGATCATGGTTTTACATGTGTTCAGACTCAGTTTGTGTTCGTCACAGTGTTGGTCATCGGGTCAGAACCAAACCGAGTCTGTGTCAGAACTAAATTGACATTTATCAGGAAACTGTGACAATAAAGAAATAATAATAAATTCAGTCTCTACTGGTTCAGTTTGTGTGAAACATGATGAAACGAGTGTCTCTGTTTCACTGCAGCTACATCATTGTTTATTTTCCTCTGTTTTTTTTTTCTCACTTGTTTAGTTCTTTTTCATCTTTTAACCTTCATCATGTGACGCGAACGTTTTTCATCACTGAATTTATAAAATCAAACATTTAGTTTTATTTGTTTAATAAAAACTGTGTAACTCAGCGTTCTCACACACATACACACACACACGTTTGCTGCGTGTGCAGGTGTTTCCTGTTCCTTCGTTACTCTGACTCCTCGTCAGGTCCAAGTCCTGCAGGTGGTTCTGAAGGAGTCCTCTGGTCTCTGGAAGTGTCGGCAGGAGCTGAAGGAGCTGATGGAAGGTAAAACAACTAAGTTCAGATTCTCTGCTCCTTTATTCTTCATTAGTTAATTTAACAGATGTGTTTCGTCTGTGGATCCAGCAGAGACCAGACTTAGGATTTCGTTCCCTTTAAAGGACGCCGTCCACCTGATCAGAAGTAAGCTCAAACACATTCATGTTACTGGTCTGCTCCCAGTAAAACCAGCTCCCTGCTGCAGCATGTTCCTAATAAAATGACTAGTTTCTTTTGACCAATAATAGTAAAAACATTTAAACTTTAGTTACATCTGTACTTTTACTGTTTACATTCACTGATTATATCGATTTAAACAGCTGATTGTTCAGTGATTACTGAGACATGAGGTTCTGCAGACTATTTATTGATTTAGTGATTTAAAAACTCTGCAGCTTGAATCTTGTTTCTCAAACGTCTCCTGACCAGAAAAAAAATCTCTTATCTGGTTTCACTGGAAACGTTTCAAAGCTGAGAAAAAGCATCCGGTTCCAAAACCACAGTTTTACAAGACCACTTCCCGACAGCAATGAACTGTGCTAGTTCAGTGATTTCTGATTTGTTAAAACATGTTTATACAGAGAAAAATAGAAACCTCGACTTTTATAAAACTGTAGAATTATATTGTGAAACCAAATCAAAAACGCGACTTTAAGTAACACATTTCAGCAACACTTTATGATATAACAATTGTAGAATTATATAACCGTTTCCTGAAATAAAAAAAAAATTTAATATTAAAGATTTATTTTCACATAATAATCTTAATTTCATAAATCAAATCTGTTCTGTTCTGACCAGAACTTATCAGTTTATTTTATGTTTGCATTTAAAAACCATTAAGATATATCAATAATTTAATCACTGCATTAATGCACTTAAATTATTTTTACTGTAGCTGAAACATAAAAATTTACTTTAGAAACTAAACAATCCAGAAATAATAAACAGAATAATCGATAAGTAAAATATAAATTTTTGCTTCTCTAACATGCATATAAGTTTCACACTGAAATAAATTATAAGTTAAATTTTACATTTGTACGATAAAATGTTCCACATCAACAACAGACGTGAATAAATTTTTACCTGAACTTTTTATTTTCCTGTTTTCAGTGTAAAAAGTTAAAAACACTTTTAGATGTGGTCCGTTTCCGTTCTTCACTGTGAGGGTCTGAGAGCAAATGTTTACATCCAGGAGTCAAAGATTGTTGTTTCTCAGTCTTTGATAAAACCGGCGCCATGACTTCAGAGTCTTTCCAGACCAGATCCAGAAACCAGACGTGATGCCCACAATCATGGTCATCGGGTACTTGACCATGAACACGGTGAAGTCTGGTGTTCTTGGTGCGGACGTTTCTGCTGGACAGCGCACCGCGAAATGTTTACAGATGTGCAGCTGCCACGTCCTCTCCCACTGCGGCCGGAACATCTGCTCGTAGAAGCAGCAGGCGACGACAACAGTGGCTGGAACCGTGTACAGCACGCCAAACACGCCGATCCGGGCCATCAGCTTCTCCAGCTTCTCCGTCTTTGTTCCGTCGTGCTTCATGATGGTGCGGATTCTGAAGAGCGACACGAAGCCGGCCAGCAGGAAGGAGGTACCGGTGAAAAGGTAGGTAAAGAGCGGTGCCAGGACAAAGCCCCGCAGGGCGTCCAGGTTGTAGACCCCCACGTAGCAGACTCCAGTGAGCAGGTCCCCCTCCACCTGACCCAGAGCCAGGATGGTGATGGTTTTCCCTGCTGGCACCACCCAGGCTGCCAGGTGGAAGTACTGAGACTTGGCCTCAATGGCCTCCTGGCCCCACTTCATCCCAGCAGACAGGAACCAGGTGAGGGACAGGATTACCCACCAGGTGGAGCTGGCCATGCCAAAGAAGTACAGGATCATGAAGAGGATGGTGCAGCCTTCCCTTTTGGTTCCTTGGACCACCAGCTTATATCCGTTCTCCTTGAACCTACCAACACACACCACTTGGTCCTCCAGCAGGAAGCCGATGGTGTAGACCAGCGCCACCATGAAGTAGCAGCCAGACAGGAAGATGATCGGCTTCTCTGGATACTGAAACCGCCTTGTGTCCACCATGTACGTAAGCACAGTGAAGAGGGTGCTGGCACAGCACAGGAGGGACCAGATACTGACCCAGAGCCGGCTAAACCTTAACTCTTCCTCGCTGAAATACATCAGCCCACCGGGCTTGGAGGCCTCACAGGGGGCCGCGCAGTCCTTTGCCCCCGCAAAGTGGTAGTTGAGGTAGGAGGGTACCTGGAGCTGCAGGGGGCAGGAGAAGAGCTGGTTGGTTCGCATGTAAGGTGGCAGAGTAACAACCTCGGGGAGGTTAGAGGTCGGGTTGGATGTGGGGCTGTTGTCTGAGGTGTTCTGACCCACACAGATCTCTCCTGCACCATAGACTGGAAAGTTCTTACAGTGCAGCCTCTCTGGCCACTGGAACCCGAACTTATTCATCAGTGTTTCACAGCCCTGACGAGCCCGTTCACACAGAGACCTGCAGGGTGGGATGGCCTGCTCCAGAACCGTGCACACTGGCGCATACATGGAACACAGGAAGAACTTCAGGTCAGCTGAGCACTGGACTTTAACCAGTGGGTAGAACTGGTGGACCTCCAGTCCAGCATCCTCCTGGTTGGTGTGGCCCAGGAGGTTTGGCATGATGGTCTGGTTATAGGCGATGTCCGTGCACAAGGGGATGGAGATGGACTGACAGAAGCCACGTTCCGGGATGGAAATCTCCTTCTCATACTGACTGATGCACGGCTTGAAGTGGAGCAGACCTGTTGTCCAGACCCAGTACCAGGTTCTCCACACCGCCATCACATAGAGAACTAGAAACCAGAGGTCAGTTTCCACAAAGTAAAAAGGAAGTTCAGGAGAAACTAGTAAAAACAAGTAAAGTCCTGCTTCTTTTACTGCTGAAGTCCTTTAAAGTTCCACATATTTCACAAAACGTGGTGAAAACAAACCAGTTCCAGTCCCAGCTCCAGTCCTGTCTCAGTCCCGTTCAGACAGAGTGACAGAGTTCTGTAGTCTAAGAATCCTGGTAGAGGTCTGCAGTCCGGCTCAGCTGCATGTGAGGATTCTCCTGAACCTCCTCGGTCTTTATCCTCTGTTAGATTCTGAGGGCTTTTTCCCCCTCAGCGCTGTCTGCAGGAAACTCGAGAGACAGTTTCCAGTTCCCCAGAAAGTCACAGTAAGGGTGCCTTAAAACCACATTGTAATCCTCCAATCAAAGATTTATTTAAATTTTTATCAGCTTACACTTTAGAATTTACTTTACTGTAAACACACACCGTACAAATACTGCAGTGTGTTACTCTAGGAAATAATCAAAAATGTTTTTATGTAAAAGTTCTAGCAGCTCTAACAATTATTTTAATATGCATTTGTTTAATAATGTTTAAAAATAAACCTGAATGAAATAAAACTTATAAAAAGAAAACAGCAGGTAACAGGTTTTTCATCAGGTTATATGCAAATCTTTTATTGAAGCAGATTTATGGTTTATTCTTTATTATTTAAAAAAACTGGCACCTCAAAAGATGTAATTAAACAATAATTAAAAAGTTTTCTTCTTAATCAGAAATTATCATTTTAATCTGCTCTAATTAAAATCTAATTAAAGGTTTCTGTTTAACAAGATGATTAAAATCTGTTGATGGATCAGTAACGTTCGATCACCTCCTTCTGCATTTTGTGATGTTAGCAGAAACAGCTGAAAATGAACAGGATAACAAACACACGCAGTTTGAGTTCTGGTCAGGAAAAAGTTTTTTACAATTTTAAATTAGTAAAATAAAAAAATAAAAAAAACCCTGACAGAGGAAGTGGAAATGAACAGATATGAAAACTGAATGTGGTAAAATGTAAATATATTTTTCTAATTAAAAGTTACATTTTATTTTTTAAAAAAGAGCTAATACTTTAAACTATGTAAACAAACAATTAATTTAAATAAAGTTTTCTTAATATAAAGGTTAAATGAAAATAAAAGACATTAAGTAAAAATAGATCAGTGTTACATGAGCAGTGTTTGTTTTGTTTTATTTTATATACCAGTTTATACTTTTATAAAGTGCATTTTAGGTGCAGTACACAATTAGGAAACACGAGTGCACATTAAAAACATGAGCAAGAATGTAAAAAAGATATAATACGCATTAATAAACACAAGCAGGACTTGCAGCAGAATTAACGTACAAAATAATTTTAATACTAAAGGATAGATTAAGACCTCAAGTAGTGTAAAAGCCGTTGAATAAAAATGTGTTTTTAACTGTGATTTAAAAACAAGAAGAAGAGGCCTGACTAATATTTTGAGGAAGTTCATTTCAGATTTTTGGAGCTACAACAACGAGAGCATGGTCGTCCTTAGCTTTTATATTTGACACCAGGACATGGAGACATTTGGTCAGCATTGAACCAGCTGTTTATAAATGGAAACGTTCTGAAGGTCATGTCATGACAGTTTATCGACACCTTTGACCAACACAGACGACCTGGGGGTCAGCAGGGGTTAGAGGTCACAGTGAAGGGGGAGTGGGGTGTGAGGAAGTCTGAAATCAAACTGATCCTATTAACAGGTAATAGAGAAACTGTCTCAGAGTCATGAAGTGAGGCGGGTTCATTAGAGTCCAAATTCTGCATCATTAAAATCTGGAGTTAAAACAGGATCCAGGTCACGGAGACCAAAGAGAGACTGAAACGTCATCATCTCTGACAACACTTGATGAAGACTTGTCAGGAATGATGACCGTCACGTAGAAACCTTTACAGTTTGACAGTTTGAAGAGAAAACACCAGTACACAGAAGAGTTGCGCCAGTTTTTCTTAAAAAAATGTCTGATTATTTAGATTCTAGTTCAAAATGAAGCTAATTAAGTTTTTACTGAAGCTTCTTAAGATTCTTTGCTTGTTAAACTCTGTGTTGATCACAGTGACACCTGCTGGTAGGGAGGATTTAAGAAACTGCTTCGAGTACTTTTACTTCAAGTACATGTAGCTGGTTACATACTTTTACTTATGTAAGAGTACAGTACCTGTTCTTATAATGAAATATTTTCTGTACTTTTACTGAAGTAAAATTTCTGTGGTTCAGACAAAGTTTTATATTTTTCTTAGTTTTTATTGTTATATTAAAATTGTGTTTAAATAAAATCAATATTTATACTGAAGAGATTTAAATGTAGATTAACATGAAATAATAAGTAAACATATTTGTAGCTTTAGCAGTTGCTAACTTACGGCTATCTTAGCTAGCTTCTTCATTAGCATGTGTTTTTGTCTTTGTTTAGGTTTACAGCTTCTTTTATTTATGCAAATAAAAAATAAAAGACGATTTTTTTATGGTAGAATTCCTGACAAGTGTGCTATTCATTTTAAACAAACCTTTTTTTATAGTATTTTAGCTTTGTTAGCTAAAGTTTTGTTTTATGATACCGTGAAACATCTGTTACTGAAACAAAAGTTTGCTGAGACAAAAATAAATTAAATCAGATCTTGAATGAAATATTATTGAGTGAGATTCTTCAGAGGCTGAGCATCAAAGACAGCCGTACATTTTAATTAATTCATAAAGAGAATTCAATTTCCTCTGATCAGACATAAAAACACACAAACACAGTTAAATATTCACCAACAACAACTTTTCTTCTTTTATCTCACAAATCAATCAAACATTACAATGAACTTTCCCGTCAGTCAAAAAGAACAAATAATTATATATTCAAACATGATCAAAACAAGATTTTCTGTAGGAAACAAACTAATTACATTTGGCGACAAACAAGAGATGATGACTTTCTGCGAAAAGTCAAAAAACAAAGTAGAAAAAACTTTATTGATCCCTTTGGGAGGAAAACACCAGTGTTGCATAATAAAACAAACTGAGCCACAAAACTAACATATAAAAATAAACCAGTATTAAATGAGAGAGAATCTAGAGTTTAAACAACAACGTTCAGAGTTTCATATGAACCTTTGGTACGTTGTCAACACTTTATTGTTCGATCTGAAGGAGTCCATCAGTTCAGGAGGTGGTTTACTTGACTTCGTTAAAACCTTACTAATAGGAAAAAATTTTTTTTTATCACATTACATTTTAATTTTAATCAGTTTTATTCTAAAAGGATACTCGGTCACTAAAGTCAGTGAACAGGAAACGGAAAGAAACTGATCGGAACATTGTATATTTAAATGAACAATAAAAGAGTTTGAGTATCATTTACACATTTAATATTCAGTATACAGAAGTTATAACATAAAATGACCATCAGGAAACTGTTAGCTTCATGCCAACAGTTACTATTTACTCCTCTCCTTGTCTTGTCAGGCTCATTAATCACCAGTATTTAGCAGCAGGCAGCAAAGAGGGTCGAACCTTCTGTCTGGGGTTAAAAATGTCTCTGACCTCTGTCTCCAGAAGAACACCTGGAACCTTGAATATTGACACTGCTGAAAAAAAACAGAAGAAGAAGATAAATGATTTGTTTTTCTCCCGTTTTTGTATTTTATCATGCCCATCGTGTCCTTACTGTCTCTGAGGTGCATGATGGGAGCCGGTAGCGTGTTAAAGTATGGGTGCTGCAGAGCGTCCTCAGCAGAGATCCGGTTTGTGGGAACCACTTTCAGCATACTTTGGACCAGGTCCTCAGTCTTATATGGCAGCTGGTTCAACCTGATCCAGATCAGGACAGATTTATTTTCCTTTGTAGTGTGTGGTGTTTTGGAACACGGTAACATCCATAATGTCTTATTCTCACCTTTTCCAAACAGTCCTCAACTGTTTTGGTTCCGACTGGATAAAATATTCTACAGAGAGAAAAAAAACAAGTGATGCTGACAGGACAACAAGTGTAGGTACTACAGTTCCCATGATGCTCTTTGTAGAGGTGGTGCCTCTGGTTTCATTGTTTATTGGTTTCATTGTTCATTGTCTGACATTTTTTTCTAAATGTTCTTAATGTTACTTCATAATATTTTTATCTTTTATTGTGAACTGACGTAAAAACAAACTTCACTTTACACATTTTTATGTACTGTCAACATGCCAATTTAACATTAGTAAAAAGTAAAATAAAATTAAGTGCTTATAAAATAAATTAGTAAGCAGAATTTAAAAAATTGAAAACTTAATACAAACTAAACTATTTAAAGGTGGTGATCACAAAATAATATGTTCAATTAAAAAATGTAAATGAACTTCATTTGAGAAATTAAGATGCTATAAACAAATAGAAACAAGGGTGATTAAACTAAAATAAGTTTAATATTTTTATACAGTAAAAAAAATGTCTAAACTAGAAAATAATGTATTCATGTAAAGTATGATTTCTTGTGAAACTAATAAAAAAAATTCCAATAACAAAAAATAATAATAATAAAACTAGAAAGTTCCTGGGGAAACTTTGAAGGTGCCTGCCACCTTGCTCCGCTGAACCTTAGACCCATCTCCCCGACCAGAGACCAGGATTTACCGAGTATTGACAAAGATAAAAGTTGACAACTGTAAAAACTTTGCACAAAGCTGCAAAATGGACAAAAGGTTGACGAAAGTTGACAAAGTGAAAAAGTTGACGTCTGTGTCTGTGTGAAATGACCATCAGATATCAAAATCCCACTTATTTTTAATCTTTTCATGATTTTTCACTAAAAGGCCCTTATTGTGAAAAACAGACTCTTATTATGGAAGATTATACTCAGAGTGGAGTCAGGTGTGTTTGTGTAT
>JAUMTR010000012.1:109381-129035 GCA_032270685.1 Microctenopoma stevenorrisi | reverse complement strand
CTGATCCAGTTTTACTCCGCTGTGATTGAGTCCATCCTCTGCTCCTCCATCACAGTCTGGTTTGGAGCAGTCACTGCACAGGACAAACACCGACTGCAGAGAAGATCACTGGTGCACCTCTGCCCTCTCTTCAGGACCTGTGCACCTCAAGGCTCAGAAAGCGGGCAGAGAAAATCATCACAGACCCTTCAAACCCCGGACACGACCTCTTCCAGCTTCACCCCTCTGGCAAACGCTACAGAGCCACGTTTGCTAGAACAACCAGACATAAGAACAGTTTCTGTCCACAGGCAATATCTGTTATAAACAACTGACTGCTGCTGCTACATGGACACAAACTGCACTAAACTCAGAACACACACACACACACACTCACGCACACACACACGCACACACACATTCACACACACACACACACACACACAAACACACTATCTTGTCGTTCTGTCTTGTTACAATTTGTCTTTAATTTACTGTATTTGTTTTCTGTCTGTACTGTCCTAGAAAAGACCAAAGCAAATTCCTTGTATGTGCAACATACTTAGCGAATAAAGCTGATTCTGATTCTGATGAGTCCACATCAGACCTGTCACACTTGGACCAGATTATCAGACCAGGGCCTATTTTAAATTAAAATGTTAAAGTCCAGTATTTGAGGGTCTGGTCTGACCTGCACTCGAGGAACCACTGTCGGATCTGGTGCTGCAGAGACTCTTTCATGTCAGTCCCCTCCACATCGAGAACTGACTTCTTGATGTGGAGCTGGACTCTCTGATACTCCTCCTCATTCTGATCCTGGATCAGCTTCAGTCCTGCCGAGACCATCTGGGCCTGAAGCTGAACTGGACCTGGACGAGGAAGCTGAAGAAGCAGAAGAACTTTAAGGAACCAGAATCAGGAGGAACCAGAATTCTTATAAATAAATAATATGTATATTTATATAATTAAAAAACATTGTTTAAACATGTTTTTCAAATGTAAATATATAAATATATTAAAGATAAAAATAAAACTTTTATTTGATAAAAACCTTTAAAAACATTTAATGTGTTTACACACATCTGTAAATCTACATTAAACTAAAAAGACTGAGGTGTATGTGTGTGTGCGTTTGTCTCTCTGTGTGTGTGTGTGTGTGTGTGTTGTGTTACCATTCCCAGAAACACCATCTCCTCCGTCCGTTCCTGCTCCGTCTTCTTCCTCTGGATGAATCCTCTCCACACCTGAAACATCACAGGTGAGTTTCTACCTGAAACCACATCATTAACTCTCTGAGACAAAACCTTCAAACCTTCTGGATCCGGATCGCGGCCTGATGTGGGTCCAGGTCTGTCGGTTTCCAGGTGAGAGTCCTGAAGCCTCTCTCTGATTGGACCAGCTCGTTGGTGACCTGAGCTCTGATTCGTCCCTGCCGAGCGCGCTCAGACACCTGCAGCAGATAAACGGCTTCTTCCAGACTCAGACTCTGGACCCGCGACGACACCTGGACCAGAAAAACTTTAATAAATGTCAAACTTTTTTAATTTGTCTCAAATCTCAAATGTATCTAATTAACTCTGAAATGTCTGCATTACAATAATAATAAATAATTCATATTGATATTTTATTCTTGGTCAGACCATTTTATCCCGTCGTCGATTCTCCAGCATCACGTCGACGGTCATTTGTTTGTTTCTCTCTGTGAGGAAAAACTGAGGGACGGGGACCTGCAGGTCTTTCTGAAAACCACATCGGAACACGTTTACAGGTCAGACTCCTGACATTGAATAAAGAACAGGTGAAGAGTTGGTGGTTTGTGGTTCTCTGAACTCACTGGGGTCATCTTCAGATCCAGCAGCAGTTCGTCAAAGCAGTGGAACTCGGAGCCGTCCAGGTCCACCATCTGGGCCTTGAGCTCCAGGAGTCGACCCATCAGCCCCTCTAGGATCATCCGGACCCCTCTTCTCCTCTGGGGCTGGACCAGCTGCTCATAGACCTCCACGAGATTTTGGAAGATCTGCAGGTACTTCAGGTAAAGGACAGCCCGGTCCTGAAAGTCCTGCAGTTGGCCCCTGTGAGGATCAGGAGGATCTGCAGAAAGCTCATGTTGGATTAGGTCACGGAGACCTCTTTCCGTTACCGTCCATTTTCTGAGACAAATGAAAAAAGGAGAAGAAGAAAAGGAGGAGGAGTCATCAGATACCAGAGGTCAAGGAAACTAAATCAGAGACTTTCACCTCGTTTTTAAATTTTCTTCTTTCTTGGTGCAAAGCATTCTGGGAAACGAAGTTTAAACTAGGATTTAGGAGTCCAGGTCCTTAGAAATCCGGACTCCGAGTCAGTTCGTTGTCATGGAAACACCAACACATGAAAACCTGCTCTCGTTTTGTGAAAGTTTTAAAATATTTTCAAAAACTTTCAATGACTTCACTTTCAGGATTTCAAGACCGAGACGCGACTTTCTCACAGTTTGTATTGGATTTAAAATCAGTTTATAGAATCTGAAGAGATGATTCATCAGAAATCACTTTACCTGCGTGACGTCATGGCGGAGCGGAGACACACCTGCGGCGGTAAACGTGCGTTTACCGTGAAATTCTTCTCTGCGTTGTCTGACCGGGATCAGTCACTGGTTTCACTGGTTTCCATCGTCTCTGTCCACAGCGGAGCGGGGCGATGATGCGCATGCGCTCTGACCTCACCGGGTCCAGATTTATGACGGAAGTTTTAATCTGAAAGGGCTCCTACTGTTTCTATGAGAAATCAAAATGTTTTCTATTTTTATGTATGATTTTATTTTATTTGTGTTTTTATTTTGATTATTTTTAGGTCGGCTTACTTTTCTATGTTAAATGTTTGAGTTATATTTAATAAATTCTGATTTTCAAGCGGATTCATTTAATAATTATTTATTCTTGATCATTTCTCATTACTTTATGTATTTATTTAAAATTTCATTTCATTTTGCAGATTTATGCATATTTTTGCACACGTAAAAATTATTTGTTTTTTTAAGTTTGTTTGTCTCAGTTCGTCCCCGCACATTACTGTTCCAGATGTGACGTCACGTAGCTTTTGTTTGCGGGTTCATTGAGACCTGCGGTGTTTTTGCGCATCCTGCATCTGTATTGTCCTGCAGCTGAAGCCGCAATAAATCAGCGCAGATGGAGCGGGGCAGCTCCTCTGTGGGCGGTTCTCCTCCTGATCCTTAAGCCGCAGCGTGTAGACTGGACTCCGCCAGACTCCTCGGACCGCTGCAGAAACTGGACTCTTCTCCGACTCTCTGCTCAACCTGTAAGTTCTCTAAACGTCCAAGTGTTGAAATCAAACGTTGTTTGTTTCGTTTCACTGTCGCAGTTCAACCAGACTCCGTTTAGAAAAGTGTGGTTTTAGTTTGTTCTTTGTTTTTTAGAATAGACTTCGCTCTCATCTTATTTTAAAATGTTTATTACAGTAACACCACTTCATGCTGAGATGGACTCTTATGAACCTTTGTGTTTATAGCAACGAACATTTTTCATCTAACACGTGCAGAAACATCTGGTTCATTCTGTTCTGTCTCCAAACCCCATTAAATAAATAAGTGTTTTTATCTGACAGGTGTTGGTGTTAAATTAAGTAAACTTTCACCATGAATCATAAAAGTCACGTTACTCTTTAAAATAAATAAATATAAAATAATAATTCAGTAAACATCAGATATTCTCAGTGA
This sequence comes from Microctenopoma stevenorrisi, assembly GCA_032270685.1. NCBI lineage: Eukaryota > Metazoa > Chordata > Actinopteri > Anabantiformes > Anabantidae > Microctenopoma > Microctenopoma stevenorrisi. The sequence goes on along the minus strand of JAUMTR010000012.1, from coordinate 125,344 downwards.
AATTAGATGAAACTAAAACTGATAACGTTCACGTTTGTAGAAACTTCTTACAAGTCCGAACACAATAAAACATTTGTGATTTAGTCTCTGTGCACTTTAAAACCTCGGTGACTTGAGAAGTTTGTGGTTTAACACAATGTGTGTGTTTGTGCAGAGAATCCTTAAATTCACTGTTTGCTCCGCGGAGTTTGTCACTGTGGGAGTTTTATGGCTCTTTGAGGGTAATGTTGGGTTTATGGTGCGTTCAGGAGCCTCTCAGCTTGTGTCTCCCGTCAACAAAGCCCTTATCTGACAAACTGGTTTCAACATTGAATGGCAGCACTGGTCCCACTGTATGTATGAGCTCCTTACCATGAAGCGGGAAACGTGCGGGACTCACACACTTTATTATCTCAGGTTTTACCTGTGGAGGAAGTTCAGAAAAATAATTTTGAATATTTACTGATAAATAATTCACTTGTATTTGTTTAGTCCTAAACTGTTTCCGTGATGATTTCAAGTCACACTGCTGTAACCTGATTTAATAAAAAGGGACGTCATCGTGTAAGAACGTGGATTAAAAAAGAAAAGTATAAATATTGTAATCATTAGTGAGGATTTTATGTTTTTTTTAGTTTCAGGCTCACTTTAAAAATGAGTGTGGACATTTTATTGGTGATTAAGACTTTTATTGTGTAATAAACCATGTAGATGTTTTGAGTTTCAGATTCTGTGAGTTAAATTTATTTTCTTTAAACTTCGTTCTTTAAACGTCCACAGACGTTAAACTGCTTCTGACTGAAGCTCTAATTGACTCATTGTGTCAGGTTGGCAGTAAACTTTTATTTTGAAGGTCGTGACCTTTCTGTCTAAAGCGTCCTGTTGAGCGAAGAAGCAGTAAAACTTTTGTTTCTTGTCGTGCAGCTGTCTGTGTGTGTCTCACGGCTCAGGTTCCTCAGTTCAGGTCTTCAGAGACCAGGATCAGTTTTACTCCGAAAATCACAAATGTTAATGTCAGTGACTCGAGACTAAAGTCACAGAAAGACGATTGTTACAGAGCATTCAACTTAAAAAAGACTCGACAAGACTTTTAACAGAAAATTCACAGGAAGTTTAGAAATGAGTGAAAATAAAACAAAAACAATTTAAGTTCAAAAAACACAATAAAAAAATGTTTCTTCAGGATCAAATTTAAACTTTATTATTTTCATTTAAAGAAAACCAGTCGAGTCCTAAATGTTGGAACAGAGTTGTTGTCCTCGGTAAAAGAGACACTGGGACAAACGGAGCCTGAAGCCTTCGATCACACAGATACGCTTTTGTTCCACATGTTTCCTGTTTCACATTATTAATGACATGTGGAGACAACACGGACGTTGTCCACCTGTCCTCCAACAAGTCCATTTGTCTGCTGAGGACTGTGACCCTCATTAACCTGGCCACACACAGACCATGTTGAGCCAGGATCAGGTTTCCTCACAGAGACCGTCTGCAGACACAACCAGTGTGTTAAAGTCCTTGTCTCCATCAGATCATTTAAAAAATGGAGAAAATCATTTTACAAGATTTTTTTTGAGAAAAGATTTTCTGCAGACCTCTCACGGTCTCTGTCTTCCAGGTCTACCACCATGAGTCTGGCCTCCAGCGACCTGAGCGAGCTCCTGGAGCTGTGGGATCAGCTGAACCTGAGCGACCACGACAACCTGTCCCAGGTAGAGACGCTGCTGTGTTCAGGGCCCGTCCATCATTCTGCTTTCCTCCATGTCCTCTCTGTCCTCTACATCTTCATCTTCCTCGTGGGCCTTGCCGCCAACTCGCTGGTGGTCTCGGTCAACCTGCGCTCTGATGGGACCCACTACGAGACGCACCTGTACGTCCTGAACCTGGCGGTGGCCGACCTGTGCGCAGTGGCCACGCTGCCGGTCTGGGTGACCTCGCTGCTGCAGGGCGGCCGCTGGCCCTTCGGAGAGTCCGTCTGTAAACTCACCCACCTGGTCTTCAGCGTCAACCTCTTTGGCAGCATCTTCTTCCTCACCTGCATGAGCGTCGACCGCTACCTGTCCGTCACGCGGTTTGCCGACGCCCCCGACAGTCGCAGGAAGAAGGTGGTGAGAAGGCTGGTCTGTGTTCTGGTCTGGCTGCTGGCTCTGGTGGCCTCCGTTCCAGACACCTACTTCCTGCAGGCAGTGAAATCGACCCACTTTGATGGTGCCGTTTGTCGGCCGGTTTACCCGTCCAGGGACTGGATGGTGGGCGTCCAGCTGAGCTTCATTGTCCTCGGCTTCGCCATCCCCTTCCCCGTCATCGCCGTCTTCTACCTGCTGCTGGCAGCGGCCATCCCCCCCACCTCAGACCAGGAGCGCTGCGTCAGCCGCCGGATCATCCTCTCCTACATTATGGTCTTCCTGGTGTGCTGGCTTCCTTTCCACGCGGTCCTGCTTCTGGACACGTTCTCGCTGTCCAACCTCCTGTCCTTTAGCTGCAGCCTGGAGAACTTTCTGGATGTGGCGCTGCACCTGACTCAGTGCTTCTCGTTGGTCCACTGCTGCGTCAACCCCCTCCTCTACAACTTCCTGAACCGGAACTACCGCTATGATCTCATGAAGGCCTTTATCTTCAAGTACTCCACCAAGACCGGTCTGACCAGGCTCATCGATGGCTCCCACGCCTCTGAGACGGAGTACTCCATGGTGACCATGGACAACACCAACCTGATGTGAGTCCTTTAAACCTCCAACAACTTCCTGTCATCAACAGCATGAAGACTGGAACCTGGTCTCCAGGGGTGCTGGACACGTGGAGGTTTAACAACCCTCCAATAGAGCAGCATCATACGACAGGAAATGAGTTGATAAAGTGATAATTTACTGCATTTACTCTGAGACTGTTACAGTGTTTGTTCTCAAACTTTATTATGAATATTTTCTGAACCTGACAGTCAGGACTGAGGGCCGAGAGACGACAGTTTATATTCTGTGAATATATTTATGTTTATTTTATATTGTAATGACGTTTGTTCTGTAACTTGATACATTTTTGTTTCTGTTTGATTCGATTATTTATTTCAGTGACAGTTTGTTTACTTCAGAACACGTGAACAAACAAATAACAAAGGCGGCATTTTTCTTACAGAAGCTGCAAAAACAAAAATAGAAATCAGTATTAGATCATTAAAACACATTTTCTTTGTTTCAGAACATTTCTTTTCCTTTTCTTTGTTTGTGTTTTTAGAGTAAACATTTTGAAATGTAAACAACAGCAGTGTGCTGAAACGGAGGAAAAAACATGAAAAAAAAATTTATTCAGACCAAACTCTGTTCAAATAAACATCGATTTCACTTTTCATTCAATCCTGGAAACTCTTCTTTGGTGGATTCAGACCAAACTCTGTATTTTATTCATTTGAATGACTTTTAGTCAGTTTGTATAAAATATAGTAAAGTTCAGTTTTTCTGCTTCAGTGTAAAATAAAGAAGTAAAGTAAAGAAACTTGGACGTTTCTGCTGCAGCTTTGTGAATGTTTCAGAGACTGTGGAACCAGCTGAACAGGGCGTAGAAAGATCTGGACAGTAGAAGGTCTGCGTGTTAACAACAGGGTGGAAACTTCAAACAATTCCACATGTTTGTGTCCTAAATCACTGGACTTTACTGGAAACAGTGAGTCTGATTTTCCAGCCACGAGGAGAAAATGAAACAGAAAAAGTTTTCAAATAAATGTTTATCATCACGTTCACAGGGAGTAAAAATGGCACTTTTCTGCATGGAGTTTGGTCTGTCTGAACATGTCCAGGTGGTGTTTGGATGACTGTGTTTACCTGGTCACACATTCTCTCATCTTCAGGCGACACCTTCAATCACAGGGAGAGGAAGCTGCAGGGAGGTGCCACTTAGACTCAGCAACCTAACACCAACCTGTCAGAGCACAGGTGAGTTCAGAAGGTGGGCGTGTACCACAGGTAGAAATCTGTCAGAGGCTTTATTATTGCAAACACAGTGAAACAGCTGTTTTACATAACTCCCACTAGAACAAATGTAGTAATAAATAAAGGATGGAGGTGGGATCATTGTTCAGGAGTGTGTAGAAGCTGCTGAGGATTCTGGTGGAAATCATAAATATCCTCAGCCTCCTCCTTTGTGCTGTGAAGACAGCTGTGAGACCAGGTGAGGTCCTCGCTGATGTGGACCCTGAATGTAGTCCAGTGTTTTCGGGGGTGTGCTGCTCCCTCTTCCTCCTCCTCCTGGAATCAATAATAATTACTTGAAGACAACAGCTCTCAAGTCTGTGTCCTGTACTCGTCTTCCCCCCGTCAGCGATCAGCCCGATGACTGTCGTGTCGTCTGCAGACTTTATGACGATAAAAAGCTTTAGTCCAAACATCATTCTCACTCATCTTTGTCTGCCGATGTGAGAGCTGTGTGGACGGCAGCGTCGAGGATTACCTCAGACACAGCTGTTACCACCTGAATGTGTGTTCTTTTATTGTTGCTGCAGAGTAAATCAAGCAGCAGTTTGTTCAGAGGAAATTAAAATCTGAGCTCAGTGGGCTGATCTGAGCGTGATCAGTGGGGACGATGTGAATGGGGGTGAAGGGTTTAATGAACAGGGTCCAGCAGAATTACACATCATTCTGGGCTCGTTTCTATGACAACCAGACTAGTTCGGGCGCCCTGAAAACATCCTGGGAACAAAAACCGGGACTCTGAATGAGACAAGATCCCAGGTAACTATGGTAACAGGACTGACATTAACACATTCAACATCTCCAGCCCCCTTTGAACCCCCCAGGAAAGACTTTCAGATCAAGGACTTCAGGAAACCACTTAGTAACCCAGAATCCTGTTCAGGGAAGCCTTGGAAGTAGTTTGGAGGACACTTAAAAGGTCTTTGTTTAATCAAGGATAATTCAAAACCAGCCAAGGACCCAAATGGTCCAGTTCACAGTGACATTAAATCCTTCATCAATCATTAATTTTAAATTATTTTAACCACCATGCTACGAACAAATCTCCACTGAAAAAAACATGGTTCTCTTTGTGGACTGGGGGCCCACTAAGGGCTGCCGGGACTGTAGGAGTCCAAGACTGCACGGGGGGGACATAGAGATCACAGAGAGTGGATTCACTCTGTCATGTTGTGTCTCACCCTTTCATCACCTGATCCTCTCTGATCTCTGATCACACTCCACTCAAAAGCCTTCCAGGAAATACTTATGAAACCTCTTTAAGGACCAATAGCAGCTGCAAGTACCTTGGAATATTTTCAAAGACCACTTGAGTCTCTCTAATGACTGGAGTTCTGGAGGCACACACTCTTCCCATGTCCTGGAACATTTTCAATGACTGCTAAACCACTTTTCTTCAAGGACCCCTGGGAAATCTTCAAGGACATTTGAAAACCTTTCCAGAACCCTTGAACATCTTCACGTACCTGTGAAAATGTTTGTCCTGATTTTATTTTTCAGACCAAACTCTGTGGAAAAAAACGTAAATTTTAAATATCATACTTCTCATCTCGACCGTTTCTGAATGAAGCTTTCATTCCTGTCATTCCTCTGTCCTGAAGGTCCTGGAAAAAAAACTGGTCTGAGGCTGTCACCTTATCAATAATGACCTGAGGCCAAACTTTCAAGGAATCCTGGAATCCTAACTAACTAACTAATGTGTTTCTGCTTTATCAGTTTGCTTTGAGCGTATTTGAGGAAATAAATGTGTTGGATCAGCAGCTGCTGACTGACACGGGGACAAAGGGTCGGTTTGAGCGCGCTCAGTGGCGAGCACATCAGAAGGAAGTTTTAATTACTGGCTGTGACCCTTGACACTGCAGCAGGAGCTTCACGTTTGACCTTTGACCCAGTTAAATTCAATAGGGGGGGTCAGCACATTCCTCACGTCCTCGACAACACACACACCATCTCCATGGTTACAGAGTTCAGCCGTCTAATTGAATGGGGTTCAGATGAGGTGAGTGCTCAGCAGTACTTTATGTGCAGTACTGACACTACAGAGGATTCACCTGGTAAGATGTTTTCAAAATAAAAGCCCGGTTTGGATGTGTTCAGGAGCACTGGTTCATTTCAAACCTGCAGTTCTCTGCTTCTTCATAATGTGTTCAGATGCTTAGAGGTCACACTGGTGACAGTGTGGTCTTCATGCTGCAGTAACAGAAGAAGAGCATGCTGAGGCGCAGTGTGGCCCCCGAGGCCCCGACTGCAGCAGCAGCGAAGCGAGTTCTAAACCTCGTCCATGGTTTTACTGGTGCTACTGAACATTTATGATCTGACAGATTCATGTGAGCAGAGGGAAATAGTACAAAAACTATCTGTGTGGACACGATGACACAGGACAAGGGCGACACCTGCTGACTGAACTCAGCAGCTGCAGCTGCCTCTGAAGGAAAACATGGGAAGAAGAAACACCAAGGAGAAGGTAAGTAAAACCTGTTAAAATCAGGAAGCGTTCAACATGTTTTTCAGGAGAAAATGAAACAACGTTGATTCTTTTTTACCAGAACAAACTTAAAAATGGATCTTTAATGAATTGAATTTATTTTTTCTCACATTAAATTCTCTGAAGGACGTTTCTGGATCGTTGGAGTCTGATGGTCTGAGTCAGAAACAGCAGTGGAATCCAGAATCCAGGTGCTGATCCAGGATCAGAGACCAACAGTGACACCTGCTGCTGAGAAGCTGCACCTGGATCAGGTCTGAAGGTCTGTGACATCATCAATATAAAAACAATAACTGATCATTATTGATCAGTGATCAGTCACACAGCTGAAATAAAAACAGTTTATTGATCAGGTTCAGTTAAACCTGAACCAAGTCAAGTCAAGACTCAGGAAACCGTAGAAGACCTTATTTTTCTGGTTTTTGGCGCTGAGCCGAGCTTCACAACAAAAACCAGACCACCAGTCTGACTCTTAAGTCTGATACAGTCTGGATGTTGTGGATCAAACCAGATGCAGGTCACAGGTTAATGTTACCTCACTGCTGATCATGTGACCAGTTTCTAGTGGACATGTTGGGTCCAGATCAGTCGGACCTGAAACCTGAACCTGGATCTGCACCCTGTTTTGAAAATATCAGTCAGCACAGATGCTAGAGACACGTGAACGAACGGCACCAAAAAACAACACGTCACAACGTTCGACCTCAGTAAAAAATAAAAAGGAAAACATTCTGATTAAATTAGAAATTAACTCAAATTCTAAAAGACAAAATGTTTTCAATAAAATACAAAAAAACTAATTACAGATCTAAAAAATCTAAACAGAGAAAATACATTTTTGAAAATATGATTTTAAACTAATCAGACGCTTCGGTCAGTGGGAGGAGCTCAGCTCCACCTGTTCAGGTTTGTTTACATGAAGCTGTTTGTTTACACACAGTGTAATCTTTCTCCAGTGTTGTTTGGTTCCTTTTTGTTGTGAAATAAAAATGAAACAAACAAAATGACACAAACCGTTTATTAAATAATAATTTATTTATAATTTATTTATCAGTTGGATGTGTTCACGTCTTTGTTCATGAATCTAATAAAATAAACACAACATGTTGCTGGTCTCTGGTGTGTTGGGGGGGTCCTCAGTATGGTATGTGCTGCAGGAGGGAGGGGCTTCCTGAGGCTATTTTCTCAGAATCGCTCTGACAAACAGGCTGTGGGGGGGCTGTGGGGGGTATATAAGCCAGACGACTGGGCGTGAGGCAGATTAGAGTCCCCCACAGACAGCAGATCATGGACATCCAGACGGGACAGCTGGTGCGCCCCCTCACCACTATGGACGGCCTGGAGAGGCAGCTGAGCTGCCCCATCTGCCTCGACATGTTCACCAAGCCCGTGGTCATCCTGCCCTGCCAGCACAACCTGTGCCGCGGCTGCGCCAACGACCTCTACGAGTCCAAGAACCCCTACCACTTCTCAGGGGGCACCTTCCGCTGCCCCACCTGCCGCTTCGACGTAGTGCTGGACCGGCACGGCGTGTACGGGCTGCAGAGAAACCTGCTGGTGGAGAACATCATCGACATCTACAAGCAGCAGCAGGAGAGCCGGGGGGGCGATGCCGAGGACCCCCCCCTGAAGGACAAAGATAGCAACGAGCCCAAGTGTAAGGAGCACGAGGACGAGCGCATCAACATCTACTGCGTGACCTGCCAGACCCCCACCTGCTCCATGTGCAAGGTGTTCGGGCAGCACAAGGACTGCGAGGTGTCCCCGCTGCACACGGTCTACCAGAACCAGAGGGACGAGCTAAGAGCTGCCGTGGAGCTGCTGGCTGCGGGGAACAGCTGCGTCCAGGCGGTCCTGGTCCAGATGGACGACACCTGCAGGCTGATCCAGGAGAGCGGGGAGCTGCAGAGGAGGAGGCTGGGGGAAAGCTTCGATCTGTTGTACGCCATCATGGAGGAGCGGAAGGACCAGCTGCTGGAGCAGATCGGCCGGGAGGAGCAGGACAAGCTGTCTGTCCTCAGGACGCGGGCCGAACAGTACCGGAAGCAGCTGCAGCTCAGCAGCCAGCTGCAGGAGAAGCTGCAGCACAGCATGCAGACCTGCGGTGTCGCAGAGTTCCTGCTCGCTGCCAAACAGCTGCAGGACGAGGCCCAGCAGGCTGCCGGAGAGGCGCAGCTGCAGGGACCCGATCCCCTGTTTGTGAGCATGGAGCACCTGAGCCTGGACACGGAGGAGGTGGAGGCTGTCCTGGCCCACATGGACTTCAGACAGCAGGAGGGGGATGAGTGAAAACCTTAAAGACAGACTTAAAGAGGTAGACCAGGAGGAAACGGCATGAAACAGGACTGAGTCCGGGTCCTGGTCTTGTTTACTGATCCTGGACGGTGTCGGTTTGGATGAAGCTGCAGCTTCAGGAGGAAGAAACTGATTTTTTACTCTTTCAAAGTGAAACATGAAGTTTTTGACTTTTTATACTTTTGTATTTTCTCATTCAGTTTTGGACAAAGTCCAGAACCTCAGTCTGTGTCTCCTGAACATGACTCTGCTGTAACGTGTTTCTAAAAGGTGTGAATAAAGTTTTATTTGATTATGAACTTTCTCGTCATCATTTTACAACACAACAAACTTAATGTCTTTAATGAAACAAACATGAAACGTCTGAAACAAGACTTCAGCGTCTCGTCAGGTCTCAGACTCTTTATTTAGCCGTGCACATGTTGTCCTATATTTACCGAGGTCAGTGAACGCCTCCTGGCCTTGTTTAGTCGTTGGCTGCTGAGAACAGACGTTATTTTTAACGAGCCATCGGGACTGAAATAGTTCTGTTGAAGTGGGCTCGTGTTTCATGCTGAGGCCTGCTGGGACACATTATCAGTCTGTTTCAGAGGACGAGGAGGACGAAGAGGACGACCTGGACCACGACACACTTACAGTGTAATCAGTCAGCAACTTATTCTGCTGACACGGCGCGTGGATCAGAACTTTGTGCTCAGATCTGTGGAAGCTGGTCCACCACGTGTAGGATCCACAGCAGACACCAGATCCTGGCAGGACCCAGGACTTAGACTGTGAGACAGAGGAGACAATGACCACAGACCAGGTTTTGCAGTTAAAGGAGCAGTCCGTATAAAACCACCATCTGATTTATTATCTATGTGTCGGTCGTAGTTTCTTTTCATCAGACTCAGTCTTCATGTTGACGTCGTGTTAGTTGATGTTTGTGTCAGATGCAACAGCAGCTTCTGTCCTTCTCTGTCTCAGGTGTCAGACGTATATATATATTATTTTCTGGACAACCCGCCCCGACTCGCTGGATGTTTGTGAGTCTCACAACATACACGAGATTCTGAGAATCATGTAGATCATGTTCTCAGAACCAGTTTCTTATCCTCGGGGTAAAAAAAAACACATTGTTTAGGTTTTTGGACACGTCTCAGACAACAAACACAACACGAGTCCTGACTTCACAGGACAGGTCACCGGTGGACAGGTCACCGGTGGACAGGTCACCTGTGGACAAGTCACCTGTGGACATGTCACCTGTGGACATGTCACCTGTGGATAGGTCACCTGTGGACATGTCACCGGTGGACATGTCACCGGTGGACATGTCACCTGTGGACAGGTCACCGGTGGACAGGTCACCTGTGACTGTTCTGGTTTCTCACTCAGATCTTTAGCTGCTAAATGTCTGAGCCTCAATGCATCAGAACCAAAGTTCACTGAAGATGAAACTGATGTGAAACTTTGTGTGGTTGTAAGTTGGACTGTAGAGTGAGCAGGTGGAGCAGACGGAGCAGGTGGAGCAGATGGAGCAGACGGAGCAGCTGTAACTGTACTAACATGCTCCATCATGTAAAAGGGTCTTTGAGCCTTTTAGAGGCTTCGTGTTCAAAATAGAAACAACTGATAACAGAGATTTAAAAAGCAGCTGCAGGTGAAGTGGGTCAAAGACAAACCACCAACACGCGTAGACGTTTTGTCCAATCATGGCTTTTTGAATGGTTTATTTATGCTGTGTCTTATTTGTCGACTCGCGTCTCGTCTTCCGTCTGTGTCGTCTTGTCTGAGGTTTATATAAATCCGTCCTGTTGCTGTTGGACAGAGTCCGTCTCTAAACGAGCACAGGGAGGACTTCCCCTGGCTGAAGACCAAACCTCCAAACTTAGACTGATGATTCATCCTGACACAGCGAGGAGCTACTGTACCCACGAGGACTCAGGTCTTCATCACACTGAGACCTGAGGTGAACCAGTGGAACCTGAACCTGTCACGTGCAGGAGGACCAGACCTGGTCTATGTTGACTGTGCAGTGTGATGGGAGGGGAGTGGTGGCTCCCTCGTGTGGTCATAGTCAGTAACTGCACATCACTCTGAGTCTGGTTCTTTGACATCACACAGGAAAATTTAATGTTTCCACTTTATTCTCACAGAAAAACTTTTGCACTTCAGGCTTTTATTTGAAGTTCTGACACTTCCTGATCTGATCCTGTAAGTTTGTTCTAAACCTGCAGAATAAACTTAGTTCTTCTGTTATAAACAGATTTTTTTTTACCTTGAATTTATTTTATTATATTTTTATTTTATTTTGTGTCATAATATATATATTTTTTTTTCTCTAAATGTAAAAGTTTCCGTCTGACGCTGTGTGTGTGTGTGTGTGTGTGTGTGTGTTGTCGTCAGCAGATGGGCATCATGTGACTGACTGATTCTCCTCACTCGAGCTGCAGACACAGACGAACACGGTCAGTTTCTTCTTCTTCTCTTTAATCTCATTTATTTAATAATTAATATTTTTCACTTGTTTCATTAAACATGTTTATTTATCATATTCTATTTTTGTTTGACACGTTTAATGATTTAATCTGTAAAATATTAAATTTATCATTAGGTCTCCTGTAATGTTTCTACTAATCAAATTTTATCTCAATCAACTGATCAATAATTATCTTTATACAATATATTGATCTGTAGTTAATTCTATTTAACCTGCAGTAAAAAAAAAAAAGTTTTTCACGTATTTCAGACATTAACAAATATTAAAAATTAAATTAGCTTATCATGAGATGTAAAGGTGAGTAAAACAAACGTCTCTGCGTTGTTTGATCAACTGCAGCTTTAATAGAAAATCTTCCGTTTTATTAACATTTTTTTTTATGTGAACAGTTATTTTAAAATCTTAAAGTTAGGGAAAAACAAAATGTCTTGAACAAAATATCCTTTATAAAATGTTTTCTCTGTATTTATGTTTTCCACTGAATCATTTTACTGTTGTGTGTGTTAAAAATGGGTTACTAAATTCAGAAAAAAACATGGCTGCACACATTTCCCATAATGCACCTGACGGACTCAAGTCAAACGGCATGTTAACAAAATATCTTTCACTTTTATTTATTTAAAATAAAATAATAATAATAAGATTTAAAATGTTTTCTCTCCTTTTAATTTAATTCAACTTTATTTATATAGCGCCAATTCACAACATAAGTTATCTCAAGGCACTTTACAGTGTAAGGTTTAAGCCCTCACACATTATATCAATATATACAGGAAACCCAACAGTCCCACTTGAGCAGCACTAGGAGACAGTGGAGAGGAAAAACTCCCTTTAAGAGGAAGAAACCTCCAGCAGAACCAGGCTCAGGGTGGGCGGCCATCTGCCTCGACCGGTTGGATTTTAATAAAATACTTTAAATAAATAATCCATAAAATATGGATTATTTATTTAAAGTTTGCAGGTTACTACATTTATTATTACCCCTGGTTACAGGATAAAACTTTTTAAAAATTATTTCAGCATCATGGAGCGAAAGCTGGATCTTTCCCGTCTGACAGATGAAGAAGCCAAACACATCTGGGAGGTGATTCAACGAGACTTCAGTCTGAGGAAGAAAGAAGAGCAGAGACTCGGGTAGAGAAACGTGTTTGTTTATCTCCTGCTTTAATCAGAGAAGTTCTGCTTTAACATGTGATTAATTGTGTTGACTGTGTCAAACTGGATTTATTGTGTAGAGGTTATTATTATTTCCTCAGTGCAAACTGAATTATGTTTTATTCTAATGTAGTTTAAAGGCAGCGTAGTAAGATAAAAATGTTTTGAGCTGACATCATGTGGAGTTTGGAGGAATGTGACGGAGAAAGACGTCGTTGTTGTTCAGTTAATCATGACTCAGTCACACGGACACAAGTCTGCAGCAGAAAACAGGAAACTCACAAAGACTCCTGTGTTTTCACTGAAGACTCGAACTCCCATCAGCCCCAGGGCCAAACTCGTGAACACAGAGACAGAAGCAGCTGTTGAATGTTTTCTCACAGTGAGATCCTGGAGGAAATCAACAACCTGACGGAGCTGAGATTAGAGTTTAAAAGAAACGTCGCAGAGAAAACTATTTTATTTCAACAGATGTGTCACAAACTCTGACAAAACATTAGATTCATAGATGCTGATAGATGAAATGAGTTGGAACAATTACTGAATCACTGTTAAAATACTGGATGTGTGACAGGGTTAGGGTTACCTAGGTAACCATAATGCTCTGAGTGTTTTAAAGACTCTGTGTCATCAGGGTTAACAAGGAAAACTCTGTTTATGAATGAGTCACAGAGAATAAAGTGTTTTATTTGGTTTATATTTGGTGAAACTGTCCTTTAAAAAGTTGTGTTGGTTTGTTTGTTTGCAGTGAACCACGGTGACATAATAAACCTTTACTGTGGGTCGTGGTTCTCGAACTCCACGTGTGTCCCACTCTGTGATAAAACAGTCCAGACCTAAGGTCTTTGCTTGTGTATCTCCAGGTGAAGCTGGACTGTGTGTAATCCTCTCCATTGTTGTGGTTTCAGAGAGCTGAAGATTAAGATTGAGAAAGAGGACACGAAGCAAGAGCTGCTGGGATCTCAGAACAACGCAAGCAGCTCTCTGTGCATCCGCTGCCTGCAGCCCTTCAAGTTCCTGGTCAACAGCAAACGCCAGTGTCTGGACTGTCGCATGCTCATCTGCAAGTCCTGCAGCCGCTACAACAAGAAGGAGCACGGCTGGGTGTGTGACAACTGCCGCATGACCAGGTGAGAGAAGGTGGGGTGAGACTTGACCAGGTGAGACACGATCAGGTGAGACACGACCAGGTGAGAAAAGATGAGCTGAGACTTGACCAGGTGAGACACGACCAGGTGAGACAAAATGAGGCTAGACACAACCAGGTGAGAAATGACCAGGTGAGACAAGATGAGGTGAGAAAAGATGAGGTGAGACTTGACCAGGTGAGACACAACCAGGTGAGATATGATCAGGTGAGACAAGATGAGGTGAGAAAAGATGAGGTGAGACACGACCAGGTAAGACACAACCAGGTGAGATATGATCAGGTGAGAAAGGATGAGATAAGACACAACCAGGTGGGACACAATCAGGTGAGACACGACCAGGTAAGACATGATCAGGTGAGACACAACCAGGTAAGACATGATCAGGTCAGACATGACCAGGTGAGACACAACCAGGTGAGATATGATCAGGTGAGACATGACCAGATAAGACAAGATGAGGTGAGACACAACCAGGTAAGACATGATCAGGTCAGACATGATCAGGGGAGACACAACCAGGTGAGACATGACCAGGTGAGACTTGACCAGGTGAGAAAAGATGAGGTAAAACACAACCATGTGAGATATGATTAGGTGAGAAAAGATGAGGTGAGACATGACCAGGTGAGACATGACCAGGTGAGACACGACCAGGTGAGAAAAAAAGGGTGAGACTTGACCAGGTGAGACATGACCAGATGAGACAAGATGAGGTGAGACTTGACCAGGTGAGAAAAGATGAGGTAGGACACAACCAGGTAAGACATGACCAGGTGAGACACGACTAGGTGAGACACGACTAGGTGAGACGTGACCAGGTGAGACACGACTAGGTGAGACATGACTAGGTGAGACGTGACCAGGTGAGACGTCTCACCTGGTCACGGTGAGTTAAGCCTGCTTCTACTGAGCATAGTGAAAAGTGTTAACATTGAAGTGTGACTGACAGTTGACTCAGTGCTGTACCTGTCCAGGTAAATACCTGTGTGTGGTGATTCTACAGGGTTCTAAAGATCGGGACTCTGGGTTGGTATCATGATAACATCAGGAACCGGTTCAAACGCTTCGGCAGCGCCAAAGTCATGAGGTCCCTGTACAAGAGGCTGAATGGAGACGGTGCGTCGGGTAACACCTGTTGTTACCTGTAGGACTCACCTGTAGCATTCACCAGTCACATGTATGACTCATCTGTGCTTTTACTCTCCAGGAGGTCGAGACGATGACACTCAGAGTATGCCAGACGTCCACAGCAGTGAGTCACTGATACAACATTTCTATATCTGAGATGATCAGATTCTGTTAATAATCAGTAAAGATCCTGAAACTGACAAAACCAGGTTTAAAAACTAAACCTGATCCAGTTCTGCACTCTCAGTGTTTCCTCTCTTACTGTAGACATGCAGAACGGAGCTGAGGACGAGCATCCAGAGGTCGAGGCTCAGCGCTACAAAGTGGTAAAATCAATCATCAATGATAAAAATCTGATTCGGACGTGAAGCTGCAGGTTAGAAAATATCTCTGTTTTCAGATGAGGAAGGGAAAACGTCTGCTCTCCGTTCATCCAATGGACTTTGATTCTGAGGATTATTTCCCTCATTCACGACGACCGTCTGTACAGGTGAGTGTCTGTACAGGTGACTCTCTGTACAGGTGAGTGTCTGTACAGGTGACTCTCTGTACAGGTGAGTGTCTGTACAGGTGAGTCTCTGTACAGGTGAGTCTCTGTACAGGTGAGTCTCTGTACAGGTTTCAGTTGTCTAATCTATGCCACATGTGTAACAGTTTCAGGAGGATCGATGTTACAGGAATGATGTGGATTACGACATGTACAACCACAGAATGAACCGCAGGAAGAGTCTGGACCGCTACGCTACCAGATCTGGTTAGAATACTACACACAGTACAAACAGTACACAAACGAGTACTGAGCAGCAGATCTTTAAGGCTTTTTTAGCTGTTATACAGTGGAGGAAATAATAATTTGACCCCTTGCTGATTTTGTAAGTTTGTAAATAATGAAAAGACTGAGAACAGGATCATTTAAATAGTTTAATAGGTTATTTTCAACAGTAACAGATAGCACATCAAAAGGGAAATTGAAAAAATAACTTAATATAAAAAATAGAAACTGATTTCCATTTCAATAAGTGAAATAAATAATTGAACCCCTACTAACCATTAAGAGTTCAGGCTCTCACAGAGTGGTTAAAAACCCCTACTCAATTAAATTAACTAGTCACTGTATAAAACACACCTGTCCACAGAATCAATAAGGAGGCTCCAAACTCTCCAACATGGGAAAGACCAAAGAGCTGTCAAAGGATGTCAGAGACAAAATTATAGACCTGCACAAGGCTGCAATGGTTCTACAAACCACCAACAAGCATCTGGGAGAGAAGGAGACAACGGTTGGTTCAATTGTTCAAAATGGAAGGAGCACAAAATGACCATCAG
>JAUMTR010000012.1:89166-96666 GCA_032270685.1 Microctenopoma stevenorrisi | reverse complement strand
GACAACTCAAACTCTACGGTGTTTAAAATCTGTAATTGATTCCTGAACTCTTCCTGACACTGCTGGCTTTTAGCCCCGAGAGGTGTCTGCAGGTCCTCAGGTCCTAACAGTTCGCCTGTATGTAGCCTTACAGACAAACTTAGGGATAAAAACATTAACTTACACCTGGGCAGCATCGAGCTCTGCAGCTTCAGGTTCAATCAGACTGAAAATCATCGGCCCCACCGTCTCATCTTTCTCTGCTGTCCTTTTCCCCACCTTCCACTCCTGAAAGACACGGCCTCAGCCAATCAGGGAAAAACCGACAAAGCTCCTCTCTGCTGATTGGCCAAAGCGTACCTACCTTCTCGTCCCTGTAGGTGAGGAACAACTGGAAGACTTCGCTCTGAGAGACGACTGGGTGACGACACATCCGAGACATCCAGGCCTGCAGGCGCTCCATCCTCATCCTGATAAAGTCATCCTCAAACCGGCCTGAAAGCACAGATACAGATTCAAACACAGGTCAGAGACCAACCTAAAGAAGTCCAGGTGTGGTTGTCATGGTGACAGCTCACCTGTCACCTGTTTGTCGGGCAGTGAGGGGATGGGCAGCGCCGAGCCGAACTTCTCTAGCAGACGCTCGTACAGCCAATCAAAGTGTTTGTAGCGATGATTGACAGGTCTGTTGGTTGTCTGGGGGCAGGAGGACGATCAGAGTATTAATGCGAGTACTGCTGCAGGTGGTACTTCATGTGATGTGTATTACTACAAATCTGCTCACGTTGGGTGTGACTTGGTACTCGATGAAGCTCTTCAGTCCATACAGTTTGGACTCTTTCTTCGGGTCTGCAATCACGCAGTCCAGAGGAGACGTCGGGTACAACCAGACTGGACCCACCTCTCCCACCTGATTGGAAGATGAACAGGAACCAATCAGAGTGCAGTAATCGCCAACAAAAACCTCAACAAAGCTGATTACTCACATAGACAGGAAGCTGGTCTCTGCTGTTACATGGTGGTTTAGCTAACAGGAAGACTTCTGGGTTTGGACCTTTGGAGAACGTAAACCTGAGGACACACACAGACTGACTGAGACCAGTTCTACCGGTTCGTATTGTACTGTGAGATCTACCAATGTAAACATCAGTTTACTTGTTTCGAGAGATCTTTACAGATGGACCGTGGGCGCCCGGCCCTAAAACTCTGGGATCTTCATCCACGTGATTGTTACCATGGTAACTGCTCACTGATTGGTCGTCCCACTCGTCATCCCACTCGTCATCGTCCCCTTCCGCTGCTGCAGACAGAATAAAAACACAAACTGAGTTTTACTTGTCTGCTGTGAACAGAGTAACGTGTGTTTTACCTTGTTGTGTATTGGTGTGTCCACGACTGTCCTGTCCGTCTGTGGAGGGACTGACATAATCCTGGACTGCTGACCAGGAGCCCCCGCCCCCTCCAACGCCAACCTTAAAAACACAACAACAGAAAAATCTGTGAAGGTTCTCGGTCATCCAGGTCATGGTTCTCAAAAAAGGTTTATCCAAAGCAAGTGGACTCGTTTGGTTGGTGGAAACCGGACAAGTCCAGTTGCTATTGTTTAATTGAGACAACAACAGAAACCATCTTTGGTACGGTTCCCATAGAGACAGGTGCTTGGATCATGGTTTGGTGTCTCTGCAGTAGTTCACTTGATTACCCTGCTCACCTGTAAATAATCCATAGGTACCAATCCGGTTTGTCCTCTGGCGTTCTGGGCTTCGATCCAGCCTCCACCCACAGTCTGTCCAGACACAGGGTCACGTTTATTACACACATTGTGTATGAACAGTATGTACTCCTTGTGAATGTGTTTTTTTGGCGGTACATGTATGCTGTATGTTTGAGTTTGTACCCGGTCGAGCACGGTGAGGGTCTCTCCCTCTGTGACTGACAGCTCGTTGTTTCCTGGTTCGGCAATGAAGTCGTACAGAACCTGAGCCTGAGACAGGAAGACAACAGTTCTCTAAAGTCCACATCAGAGATGTGTTTGTGATTCTGTGCAACTGCTGCAGCTGTGTCAGACTCTGCTTAAGATCAGGGACTCTGGTAGAATTTAAAGTTAAATAAGACAAAATATAATCGACTGCTCTGATAAATGATTAATTTTACTTTAACAGCTGATATAAGACATAAAGTTGGAACCAAAAATGAAATTAAAAAACTCATTTAGTTTGATATTGTCGTATGATGATTATTGAACAATAGATTTTAGTAAAACAACAGCAGATCGTTTTTTATCTTTTAAGAAACAATAAATGAGTTTGATGTGTGAACGTCGTCTCTGTAAGTTGTGTGTGCGACGTTGATGACACAAAGATAATAAGGTCTTTGAGCTGAGAAGAGGGTGAGAGGAAACATCACTCGAGAGAGACCCAGAAACCGGACTTCCTGTTAGACCAGAACTCTTCAGTCAGCAGCTTCAGGTCTTTTTCTCTGTGACATGTTTGTTCTGTCGCTTTTCATCTGATCTCCAGTTAGTTACTGCATTACAGTGAGTAACTGTACTACATGAACACATCTGGGATTCTAAACAGATGTTGGGTGGTTTCTATACTGTTCTTATTGCTGTTTTACATTTTGTTGTTTTCTAATATTTCTACTCATCTTTTTAATTTAATTGTATATATTTACAGTTTATATATTTTCCATCCTCAGTATTTTACATGATTTCTTAAAATCCTTTGCTGGTGAGTTTCTATACATGTTTTAATATTTTGTTAAATGGACAATAAAAACAAGAATAAAAGTCATGTAAAGACATGTTTACAATTTTTTTCTGAACATGTTTTGCAGTAGAAAATTCATTTTAATATCCCTACAGATGTTTTAAGCAGACCTTTAAAAATATTTCATTTTAAAATGTACACCGTTGACTATCCTGTACTTTGGTTTAAAATCACACAGATAAAAACTGCAGTTAATTACTTTACTTCTGTTGCTTTTTCTCGTCTGGCAGCTTGATAATTTTCCCACCAGACTCCTATTGAATTCCTAAACGGTTTCTAGACACGTTTCGTTACTTAAACTGCGACTTTCGATTCGTTCTTCGGCATTTTTATCTCAGGAATAAACAAAGTACTCCAACAGAACATTTAAAAACCTTTCATGATACTTTTGAAAACGTTTCCCGGGTTTAAACTTCGCATTTCCTGGTTGCTCTAATCAACTGTTTTCTCTATGGAGTTTATGCAGGGAGCAGCCGCAGCGAGCCAGCAGCTCCGTGTTCTGTCTGATGATGTAAACAGCGCTAGGTGTGGGGGTCAAAGGTCACGGAGGAACAGGTGAGTGGTCTTACCTTAAGAGCCATGGTGACGTCACAGCAGCAGCAAGTGTTAATGGTTTTATTTGATAGTTTAAAGTTTCATCGAGTTGCGCATCTGATCGCCGAGTTACTGGAACTTCTACTGGACAAGTTAGAAACATACACACTAACGGCATCCTGTTCAGCTTTTCACAATAAGAGCCTACTGCTGGGTTAGTAGCTAGACTTAAAGTTTAAAACACTAAAATCTATCAGGGGTATTGTTGGTAAAAGTAGAACTTCCACTAATGTTTATGGGCAGTGGACAATAAATAAATTCAAGTATCAGTGAAAACAATATCATGTGACAGGCTGTACATTTGACCCATTCATGGATGTAAAAAAAACTAACTACACGTGTATCATACAAAGTATAGTATGAAGGAGCCGAATACTGTAAAACATAATATTGAGATGTTTTGACCAATCAGAGTGTTCCGTTCTCTGCTTATTGACGTATTCTGTTTTGTTTCCTGTATAAATAAAAGCAAACAGCAGCTAAGCATGGTTTCATAGTGCTTTGTATTTTTTACTGTGTATTTCAGCATTTGAGTTTAAAAAGAAATAACCACAGTAATATGTTTTATTATTTGTATTGCTTTATTGTTTTAAAATTGTGCAACAGAATCAGTTTTGACCAAACTCACTGAAAGTGAACAAACAATGAACAAATGTGTTTCTGTGAACAAAACTTTAGTTAGTTAAAGCTGGTTTCAGGTGTTTAGTTCATATTTATTCTTGTTTCTACTTTAATTTGTAGACACATAGGAAGTAAAACTGTGAGGATCAGGTTCATTAGTCTGGATAAAACACAGCAGGTTATTTATTTATTTATTTATTTATTCCTCATTCATGCAGGAAACTTTGCAGATAATAAACATATTGAATATGTGACAGATGATCAATGAGCAGCAGAAATTTTAATGTTTGTAATAATTGTCACATGTCAGAGTGAGAAGATTTAAAACAATGAAACAGACAATCAAACTCTTCAGATTCATGTTCATGTTTGCTGATGTCATAATGAGAGGGTTAGATGGGTTAGAGGACCTGCAGACGTGGGTCTTCCCGGGTGGGGTTCTTCTTCAGTGGACACACCACCACATCGCGAGCACAGAGGCCAGCAGGCCAATCAGAGAGCTCGCTGAGGACAAGGGAGCGGAGTTACAGAGGTCTGAGTTGCAGCACTTAAAGCTGAAAGCCGACACCTGTAGGTGACAGACAATGTTAGAAACCAACCAGTCACCTAGTCAGCAGGTCTCCTGATGATTAGGCGGCTCAACATCTGTCCTGCCTCTGTTTAGATGGCAAATTAAAATGGCTTTGTGTGTTTAATAATAGGTCCAAGACTATCTGCACTACACAAGGATCCGGGCAGGTTGTTCAGATGGGACCAGCTGAACCTGATTTTGTCTGATTAGCGACTCAGAGCCACTCACTTTGGAAACTTCACAGCAACGATACAAGAGGACGATGGACAACTGCAAAAGCTGAGTCCAGAAGCAGAATCACAACATATAAATAATAACAATAAATACTTTAGTGATCCTTGGGGAAATTGTTGTTTGGACAGCTGTTAGACCTGTGTCTGCGCTACTCGGGGATCAGTGTCTTGTCCAAGGACACCTCCACATGTAACCTGGTGGGACTGGGAATCGAACCCGCTCACCCTTGGGTTTGAAGATGTCTGCTCCACCCACTGAGCTATCATGCCATTTCTAATGGTAATTGCTGGTGGCTTCTCCTTGTAAGTCGGATAAAAGCTTCTGTTACGTTTATGGATCAACCCTGCAGTGGTTCTAACCGTTTACTCACAGATGCTATTTCCTGTTTTGTTTTGAACAATCGATGAACCAGTTGTTTAAATCTTTTGTTTCTGTCGTTGTTACTAGATACTTTGCATCTATTCTGCCCGAGATAAAGTCCAGACACTGAACCTGTGAGGATCCTGCTTTATGCTCTGCTGACAGCGGACAGGGCTTTTACAGACTTCTTATTATCTGTGTGTGCCGTTCTGGAGAACCAGAGATCCGTTTGTTGAGTGTCTCTGAATAAAGCAGAGTAGAACCGAGTAGACTACAGTGGTTATTACCTGGGGGAACATCTGGCCCAGTCGGTTGCGATCACAGTCTGAATACTTGAGACACTGACGGTAGGTCATTCCTCCTGAGGACACACACAAAAAGTCTGATTAGTGAGGCTCAGACGGGCTTAGATCTGGATCGTTCACATCGACTGATCAAGAAGCCAGAGTCCTGATGATTGTACCGTGGAGGTGTACAGGTGTAACAGTGTGAAGGTGTACAGGTACCTCTCTCGTAGAGAGTGAGACAGGCGTCGTCATAGCTACAGTCTCGTTGTTTGGAGCAGCTGGAAGTATAGTCCTTACAGCTGTAACACCGAATGGCCGATCCTGAAACACAACCCACTACTGTTACTGCTGTTAGGTCCCCGAATGCTGAAATAATCACTTTAACCAGTTTTCTCTTGGAACCACGAGTCTGCTGCGTGATGCTTAACTTTCACATTCTGTGAACAACTACTGATGATTTTTTACCACAAACTGAAATCAATAAAGTGTCAGTAGATTTTATTGAGATTAAGACTTTTCATGATGCTAATGACACAGAATTAAAATCGGTACAAAAACCTTTAAAATCCAGAAAAATAGTTTCAGTTGTTCTCGAGTTAGAACAAAGATTCAGATATATAAGACGTACCCAGTCCGAACAGGGTGGAGCAGATCAGCAGACAAATCCCCAAGGAGCGCTTCATTTTCACCTCAGCACAGGTCGCACATCTGGAATCAGGGTCCACAGTATTCACGTGATTCAACAGTCGTTTGTGAGAAAAGTTTTCTGACCTGATGACAGAGCCGATACAGTGTGTACTCACCCAGCAGCAGAAGCAGTAATACAGCAGTTCAGCAGCACCGATGATGATGAAGAGGAAGAACAGAGCAAGGACTGTGAAGGCTGCAGCTGCTGGGAGGAGTCTGTCTGTACTTTACAAACATCAATTCATTGGTTTCAATCTTCAGCACAGTGTGAAAGTCAGAGGAACTGAACAGAGATATGATCTGATCCTCTGGTTCTTCAGGTCTTTAGGTCTAAAGTTTAAGTCTGGTTCTGGTTGTTTTACATCTTTGTCTCGTCACACTCTTTGTTTGTTTTGTGGTCTGATGCTTCTCTACAAGTCCAACATCTAGTTTCTGAATAATGTGCTGTTACAGTGTGGAGATCACCTGAATGTGATGACACTCCCATCAGACCTAGTTGTTTGTGTCGTCTAAACATTGTGACCATGCAGCTTAAAGGACGGGGCTCTGCGTGGAACCCTGCACCGACCTGGTGCCGATGTGGTGATGTGATGATGGTGCTGGATGAGAGGCTCTGTGTTAAATCATTTATCTCAGCGCAGAAGAAGAAAAGCTGCAGTGTGTCAGCCTTGAATGACCCGAGACCAACAATGAGCTTCAGTTTGTGGAGAAACAAAGAGCAGAGGAAATCAGCCGCCAACAGAACAGAAAACCGTTTGTGTTCCCAGCCCCCCCACAGCAGCCGGTTTGTTTTCCATCATCAGGCCACTCGGCCGCGCTCCTTAAACATGTACTTATATATGATGCCCAAGATCCATGATCTAACATCCAGGAACCACCGGAAACTGGACCTGATGCATCAACAAAAGACTGAGAAAACCGGTTAACACAGAGCCTCTCAAACCAGCATCCCCTACAAGAGGTCAAAGGTCGTCCTGCAGGAAGCTGATTCTCTCAATACTTCAGGGAACAGTGAGTAACAGGTGGTGTAAAGAGCGTGTGGCGTCATTCACTCCGTCACCTCCAGACTACAGAACCAGCATCCAAACACCTTCATAATAATCACACGCTTCTTTCCAACATTCTTTCAACTTTTTATCAGTAGTTCAATTCCCATCAGAGACGATAAGACTTTGGATTTACTCTATGCCCCCCCCCCCCTCCCCCATTTTTTACCTCCACATAATCAGATTTGTGAAGACGGGTTGTGTAACAGGACGAACATCAGGACGTGTAGAACACCAGTCCAGCCCTCTGTACTTTACTTGTCAGACGCTTTTATCCTGTGTGTGTGTGTGTGTGTGTGTGTGTGTGTGTGTGTGTGTGTGTGTGTGTGTGTGTGTGTGTGTGTGTGTGT
>JAUMTR010000012.1:71890-82798 GCA_032270685.1 Microctenopoma stevenorrisi | reverse complement strand
GTGTGTGTGTGTGTGTGTGTGTGTGTGTGTGTGTGTGTGTGTGTGTGTGTGTGTGTGTGTGTGTGTGCGCGCGCGTGCGCGTGTGTGTGTGTGTGTGTGTGTGTGTGTGTGTGCGTGTGCGCGCGTGTGTGTGTGTGTGCTTTTTTAAACAAGTGAGTTTTTAAATGTTTTTTTAAAGGTGGTGAAACTCTCAGCCAGTCGAATGGGGCAGGACAAGTTGTTCCACCAGCCAGGGCTCTCGTCTGTAACAGGAAACCTGACTCTTTAATAATGCAGGTCCTGGACTCGGAGTCAGGTTTTAAGATCCAGGTGGATGCAGGTGAACCAGTTCACTTGTTATTAGGAACCAAACTAACTGTGTCCTGATGTTGTCCTTTTGTTTCAGACTGGCATGAAACATCGTGGACCTAACCCTAACCCTAACCTCATGGGTAAAGTAGTTTCTACTTTGTTCTAACGCTGTACCATCGAAGTCGTATTTCGACAGACATGATTCTTTTTTTCATTCCAGAGGAACTGAACGCAATACCAGCGTCCGTTTACAGAGTCGCCACGAAGCTCGAGTCTCTGCAGAAACTCTGTCACAGTGAGTATTTCTGTTTGTGTACTACCAGTAAATACTCCCCAGCAGTACTCTGGTTTAATACTTTAATACTAGCTCTAAATGCTTTGTAGCCAAATACTTGTATATCAGGAATTATGTAACATAATGTCATCAATAATTATCAGTTCTTCTTCATTAGTTGATTTTTTGCACTGATGTATTTGTGACCTGTCTAAAAGCTGAAAACTCTAAACTCGACTTTATTTAATTTTAATTCAAATTCAATTAATTTTTAAAAATTTCCCTTTTAACGATGACTTGATTTTTTTCTGATCTTGATAAAATAAGATTTAAAATTAGTTTGTTAAACAAACTGAACTAATTTTGTCAGTGGACAAGGTCTCTGTCGGACACGTTGCAGCAGCAGTCCACTCCGTGATCGGACCTCAGCAGCTGCAGGATGTTGAGCTGAACAGAGAGGAAGTGATCCAGACTCTGAAGAGGATGTTTCACAGAGTTGGTCATTTAACTCTGGCGGCTGCAGAAGAGACCTGTGGTCTGATGTTCAGGCTCTACGACCGGTCCAAGTTTACATAAACCTTTACTCAGATCCTTATGGTATTCACTCCACAGTCCTAGGCTGATGTGTCTTTATGTTTCAGGACTCAGACTGGTCGTGTTTCTGCTGCTTCTCTTCAAATGGCTCTGATCGCCCTGTCTGCAGACAATCTGCTGGACAAATACAGAGGTGACAAACGCTTCAGGCCTCACAAAGATCCTCCACATGACTTACAACTAAAAGTGTAAAGGACCAAAACTGGAACCCAAAGGGAACTGTCCTGTGTTTCATTAAAATTTTTTGTTGTTATTATTATCATGACTGTGTCTCCTTCAGAATTAAGTTCCGTTTCTTTGTCTTTAGCTCTAATCAGTGTTTCAGAGAACAGTTCAAGATCTGTTAGCACAACTGGATTCAGATCTTTACTACAGGACCTCAGCCAGGTAACAACACTACAGGAGACTACATTTCCCAGCCTACCCCTCTGCGTCCTAACTTGTGTTCATGTGTCCAGATACCTGCAGCGGTGCAGGGGGAGATGGTTTTTGGCACTGTGGAGGTGGCAGTATTGTCGTGTATGAATGGGGTGAGAACATAAACACAGAACTTGTTACTGCAGGTGATCGGTGCTTCTTACGACAACGTGTTGACTTTTCCTGTTCACAGCTAGTGACTCCAATGTTGAACAAAGAGCATGTGTTGTCATGGCTGCAAAGCAATCCATTGCTGTTGCTATGGTTACCTGCACTGTACCGGCTTTCCATCACTCAGAACATCCATCACTCCGTCCGCTGCCACACCTGCAAGATCTTCCCCATCACTGGACTCAGGTGAGCACATGGTAGCCAGTCAGAAGTGACATAATAGATGAATAGATTCTACTTAAGGTTCTACTATGCTCTACTGACTTGTGATAGATTATTTCTTGGGTGCATTCAGGTATCGCTGTATGAAGTGTGTAAACATCCACCTGTGTCAGAGCTGCTACATGAACGACCGACAGACAAGGAAACACAAACTCCACCATCCGGTGCTTGAGTTCTGCACCCAGGTATAAAAACCTACAGGTAGATCACCCACATGGAGACTTATACAGATTTAGTTCCTAATCTTGGGTTTGTATTTCTATCAGCCCACCTGGAGGGAGTCTCTGTCCTCGTTAGTGCACAGTGCTCGTTATGCTCTGTTGCCACGTCAACAAACTCACAGAAATAGGAGGAAGGTTGTAATGTGGGTGGAGCCAGGAGAGATTCAGAACAGGTGAAAATTTGTATTTTCTTTTCATACTATATTTTAGGTAGAGTAAATTTATATTCATCTTAACCCTCTCAAGACAGGCGTTGTATGTTTTAATATTAAATATACAGCTAAGCCCATAATTAATCATACCCCTGGCAAATTTTGATTTAATTTACTTTTATTCAAGTTATTTTTTGACAGGAAATGACATAGGTGTCTCTCAAGATAATACGATGATGTACAAGAGGCATTATTGAGGAAAAATAAATTTTTTAGCTTTTGTTTTCATTTGAGCAAAAAGTGTCATGTCCAAACTTATTCATACCCTTCTCAATAATCAATAGAAAAGCCTTTGTTGGCTATTACTGCAACCAAACGCTTCCTATAATTACAGACCAGCTTTTTGCATGTCTCCACCCGTATTTTTGCCCATTCATCTTTAGCAATGAGCTCTAAATCTTTCAGGTTGGAGGATCTTGCCATCACCCTGATCTTTAGGTCCCTCCACAGATTCTCAATTGGATTCAAGTCAGGACTCTGGCTGCGTCACTCCAAAACTTAAATGTAGATGTCTGCTAACCATTTCTTCATTGTCATGCTGAAATGTCCACTGGTGCCCAAGGCCAAGTTTCTCTCCAGACTGCCTGATGTTGTTGTTGAGAATCCTCATGTATTGCTCTTTTTTTCATGGTGCCGTTTACTGTGATTAGGTTCCCTGGCCCATTGGAGGAAACTCATTTCGGACACTGATCCGTCTGTCCGTCAACCTCATGCTTCATCCGTCCCTCACTCATGAACAAGACCCCGAGATACTTTAACTCCTCCACTCGAGGCAGCACCCTTTTCCAGCTGAGAACCATGTTCTCAGCTTAAGAGGTGCTGACTCTAAAAATAGCCCTTCTGGGATCAAGGCCTTGCTGTGACAGAAGGGCTTGCGTGGTCTAGTGATCCTCAAAAGCTATATGCTTCTGTTGGGTGTCCCAAACCAGTCTTAGGTGAAGATCCAGACTAATTGGATGAGGGTATCCGGGATTCCTTAAAGCTCTTGATGTTGTGGGGCTGCCTTGGTTGACATGTCTTGTAGTTTCCCTGGATTGGCAGACAGGGGTGGTGGTTCCCCTTTTTAAGAAGAGGGACCGGAGGATGTGCTCCAACTACAGGGGGATCACACTCCTCAGCCTTCCCGGTAAAGTCTATGCAGGGGTGCTGGAGGAAAGAGTTTGACCGATAGTCAAATCTTGGGTTTCTAGTCGATCTAAAAAAATGTTTTTATTAAAATAACTACAATTACTAACTAATTTAAAATTCAACACACTCTTCTCAAACTTCTCAGTGGCCCGCCCCCCTCTGATGCCTCAACACCACTGGCTGACTCAGCTGTCCATAACAGCCCCACTCTGTCATCGTCCTCGTCTAAAGCCCTGCAGAAGGACGAGGAGACGCTGACTCAGCATGTGACCTATGACCTCCAGCCACTATTCAAAAACAAAATAAAAATATAAATGATAAGAATGATAAACACAGTTTGTTTCTAAACAGACAGACACACTCGCTTTGATGAATGAAGTCAAAAACCTGCACAGAGACAAATGGTGAGAAACAACATTAAGATATTTTAAATTGTTTATATTTTTCATATTATCTCCATAATCTTCTGTTTCAGGCAGCTCGAGCAGGAGCTACAGGCATGGAGACTCGCTGTCCAATCAGAGCATGGACTCCTTGAGGACAGGTGCTCAGAGATGGAGATTACCATGGAAACTCTGAGACAACATCACCTGTGTCTGCAGGAAATGCTTACACTGGTAAAGTCCTTCACCACAGCGGAAACACAAATGTGTTGTATTTTTATTTAAATAGTTTTTTAACGTATTATTTAAAGTATAACACAAAGACAACGTTAACAATCTGCATGTATCAGAGTCGTGACCATGATTCAAGTGTCAAGTCTGGTTTAAGGATCATAAGGCTCTGACGAAGCCGTCATCACAACATGAAGCTTTCTGATTGGCTGAAATGCACCTTGGGGATTGTATTTTCATGTGTGTGACATTTTATGAGACGTCTCCTTCAGGCTTTAAACAAGACAGAGGTTCATCAACACACCGACAACGGCGAGGGGACGCAACAAGACGCCGACAACGGCGAGGGGACGCAACAAGACGCCGACAACGGCGAGGGGACGCAACAAGACGCCGACAACGGCGAGGGGACGCAACAAGACGCCAACAACGGCGAGGGGACGCAACAAGACGCCGACAACGGCGAGGGGACGCAACAAGACACTGACAACACGGACATAAACACAGACAGAACTACCACACCAACTTCTGATATTCTCAGAATCGAGAACGAAGAAGACCAATTACTAACTCCATCTTCTACAATTCAGTGGGACACACTCCTATCACATGACCTGCACTGGGAGGAGGAGGAGGAGTTTACAGGTGACAAGTGTCTCTGTCATCCAACAGGACAAGAAGATGAGTCAAAGGAGCTGAAGGGAGAAGACAACTGTATGTATGATGAAGAGGAGAATTGTGGGATCTGTAGTCCAGAGAAGGTTCTGCAGGAAACTGTAGACGGAATGAGGGCTGTGATGGACACAAGCAAGAGTAGAGAGAGACAGACAGGTGAGCCACAGACAGGTGGAGATAGGATATGTCTCAGGTGTTTATCCACCGGTCTCGCTGAAACCTGCCTCACATGAGTAAAGTGAGTTCTGACAGAAAGAAATAAAGTTTAGATGTTTTTAATTTCCAGGTGAGAGGGAGAGGGCTGAGCTTCTGGAGGCTGCAGAGCAGGTGGGAGACTCAATACACCACCTTGTGGACGCTGTGAGAACAAACATACTTTGACGAGGTGAGTCATATTCAGGTGTGTAATGACATAAACACTCCTGCACAAATGTAAAAATGCTCACAGCAGTGTAGGGAAGTGGCCCCAAACTGATACACTGGTTCCAAATCCAAAGAGGCTTCTGTCCAGCCTGGTCAAGTTGGCAGACACGTTAGATCCACCCAATAAATGGTAAACAGAACCAAACCTATTCTGATGCTTGCTGCAAAAAGTTAAATCACTTCTCTGATCACAAATAAAAATTCAGACTTGGCTGCAACCTGAAACAAAGATGTAATCACTAATTTGATTTAATCAACTAAATGTTTTTGCCCTAAGTTATTTAAATGTCATTACAAAAATAAAAGACCAAATAATTTTATGTTATTTTGTTAATTAATTGTTATTTTAACTGATCCTGTTATTCCCAGGTTTTACTAAGAATGTGTGGGGGGGTGGGGGGGGAACAAAACAAAACTCAAATCAAGTTCATGTTTAAATGTTATTTATTTAAAACATTTAAGCAAAAATTACAAATTCATTTTTTCATGTTAGCGAATGTGTAAATATCAAAACAACTTTTCTCATAAATCATGAAAATAAAAACAATTTCTGAATTTGAAAATATAAAAAAAACAGGATTTAAAAAAATATTATTTTTGTACATAAAAAAAACAAGTATAAAAGTTACATTTTATTTCAACATTGGCACCAGTAAACCTCCAGCACCCCCACCCATTCCAGGATCAGGTTTAATGAGAACATTTAAGTGGTCTTTTATTCTGAAGGACTGTTACCTGAACAGGTATCTTATTGAACTTTTAAGTTGCTGTTGAAAAACCCTTTTCGAGATAATTATGACCAGGATGAGAGTCTTCACAGACATGTTCTTGTTACCTGACCAGGTGTGTTGCTACTTTCGCCCACTCTCACTACCCCTCCTTCTGCGGCGCCTCCCTCTGCGGGGGGTGGAGGACAGAGGGTTGGGGCCTGTGGAGCCTGGAACTTGCCTACCTGGTCCTGCGTGTCGCAGACCCTCCCTCCTGGGCTGAGGGGGGGTTGTCTGAGCGCTAGGTCCTCTGGTGGAGGCTAGGGGGCGTTTCCTTTCCTTTCTGCCCCCCCGCCTGACTGTGTCCTGGGTCCTGCTGAGCGTTCTCAGGAGGAAGCTGAAGGGTGGGTCAGCCGACCTGTGACCTTTGACCCTGGAGGCCTCTGCAGCCCCCTCATCTGACAGTCTGTCAGCATTCAGATCTGGACTCAGACTCCGAAACAGCTGACGGACACAGGGTGGGGGTGGGCCGGTGTGGACGGGGCCTCTGTGCCTCATGGAGCCTTTAGGGGGGGTCTTGATTATGCGGTTGGTGCAGGGGTTGTAGAACCTCACAGGGAGTGGTCTGTATTTGACCTTTATCCTTTGCAGATCCAGTGGACGTCGCTTCCTCCTGCAGCGCCTGGAGGAGGGGCCTGCAACAGGTGAGCCTATGGGGGCAGGGCCTGAGGAGGAGCACAGCAGGTAGACCAGGGAGGTGCGAGGCTGCACAGGTGTGACGATGCCGGAATATGATGGAGGGAGGCAGCGCCACGTCGCAGGTGTCCTCTCTGCTGCGACCTTGTTGGCTGCAGGGACACTAGGGGGCAGGGGCTCTGCAGTGGGATGACTGACAGCTGGGACAACCAGTTGGACAGTCTGAGTGCTGTGACTGACTTTAACCACCTGTCGAAAACGAGTGGATGAAGACGACGTCTCCACATAAAGACAGAAACCATAAGAATCCATCAGACTCACCTGACACCTTGATGCCAGCCTGAAGCCCCGCCTCCTCCTGAGGTAAATGGACTCATTATCATGGTCTAGGAGGGGCAGAACACCTGGGTCTGTCTCCACCTCCTTGTTACTATATCCTTTCTTGCTGTGGCTCCGCCTGCCATGCCTAACAGCGATGACATCATCAGAAAAACAAAATAAAAGCTGTGAGGTAAAATAAAGTAAAATGTTTAATGTTGTTAGATCATATACCACATGTTAAATATCAAACACAGTGACTCAGTATATTTCAGTAAAGAATAGATTTTGTATTTTCTGTTGTGTGTAGACGTTTAACGTTGTGTTTTTTTTTTTTTTACATCTGTTTAACATACATTAACACATTGCTCACTGTTATTTTGTTTGTACCTGAATAGTAAAACATAACTTATGATCTTCTGACTCTATCACTGGGTGTTTTTCTGGTGGTAGGGTGGGGACTGTTTCTGTTCATTAAAGTACGTGTTAAAATCCCTGTTCCACTTCTAACCACTGAGAGCAGATCTCAGCCGATGAAAACAAACACTTTGCTCCACTCTAGGTTAAAAGTCTGGATTTCAGTATTAATCTTTAGCGTTGAGCATTCGATGTCACACTGACTCGCAGGGTTGCTGTTTTTCTTTCTCTCCTTCATATTCTGTAACTGCTGCTGTTTACTTTTCGCCGAATCAGTAAGTACTGGTCAATCGGAGACAGACTAGCTTTTAGCCGAGTAGTGGTGTAGAAACACGGTCAGAATATAATCTCCATCAAAACCAAGTGAAACATAATGACAAATCAGTTACAGCACTGAGGTCAGAGTCCTGAGTACTGTGAATACTCGGTGTATCTGTACGTGTACAGTTACCTGGCCAAAGACTCAGAATCAAAGTAGCAGATGAACCTTCCCCTTCTGAACTGGTGGACCAGTTTCTCCACCCTCTCATCGTCCTCCTGTTCGATCTGGGTCCAGGTCTTACCCTTAAAGGACTCTGGGATATATTTGGGGATGGGCAGGACTTGCTCTATAGGCAGAGTCCAGAAACCTTGGTCCTGCCTGACCCCCCCGCCTTCTTTCCTGTGGAGAGCAGAGTCCAGCTGGCATGAGTATATATGGTCGTCCAGGTGGACCTGCACATCCATGAGCTGGCTCAGGTCCTTGGTGTGACCCGCCTGGACTAGTGAATTTGGGGGCTGGAAAACCACCTGCAGAGGGAACAGGTCTATTAAAAACCACCTCAGAGGTTCCAGAACTCTGCAGCTGACCAACAGCTACCTGTACAGGTGAGTCCCAGTCTTCACTCTTTGTTTCCATGGAGATGGGCAGGCTGAAGTGGAGGCTGTCTGTCTCGCCACTGATGCCATAACAGCACATCTGGATCACCTGGATCAGATAGAGACTCCAGATCATTTATTATTATTACAGAAGATTAAATGTTAGAGCTGATAAATCTTACACTGGATTTTTTGTCTAGAACATAAAACTGATGCTGACGACACAACGGGACAAAACTGAAACAAGATGATGTAATGCTGCATGTGAGCAGAATAAAACTACACAAAATGAGCTCTGACAGACCCAAACCTCATCAATAGTCTGGTCCAGGTCGTCGCTGTGGTCCGAGTAGAACGCCTGCTCTTTCTGAGCCTCCCTTCGCTGCTTCTGCCAGCTGTCCCAGGGCCTATGATTTGAGAGGGGCCTGGGACCACAACTGAAACCAGGACCCCTGGGGGGTGAGGAGGAGTCACTGGTTTTCCTCCTGTTGGATTTCCTGTGGGCTTTCCTGTGGACAGGTGATGGTTCCTCAGTCTGTGGGGGTGGGATTTGAGTTTGAGGTGAATGTGTGTGGTCTGCGGCTCTGGTTGGTGCATACAGCCTCTCTGTGATTCCCTTTGCCGCTTCGGTGCAGTTGCTGGCACCATACTCCTGATTGTTTGGCTGATATGACGCATCATCGGAGCTGGGTAGGTGTTCTTGAGTGCCTGATGACTGGCTGTCATTATCTGAAAAACATACTTCATCAAGCTCCGCCCTTGGTTTTAGAGGGGTGGAGACTGTAGGCAGGTCAGCATGGGATGGTCTGAGGGAGACGAGGACGAAAGTGAAATAGGTTACACCTGCACAGGTGGGTTTGTTTCTTTCTTGGGGCTGTTGTAGTGTTTGTTTTGATACCTGGGGTCGTTGTAGTGGTGCGGATGATACTGCAGGACATCCTGCAGGAAGCGATCCAACAGGGTGAGTTTGGTTTTGCTGGTGCTGGAGGCTCTGGAGGACGCCTGGACTGAGTCCAGGTGTTGGAGACTGGACAGATGCTGTTATACATGGAATAGGTGATGAATTTTGATTGGACAACTTGGGTCATAAGTGGTTTCAGGTGTGAGGTGTTTACCTGATCAAGGCTGCTGTAGAGGACTCTGCAGTACCCGCAGTAACCCTGTCTGCTCGGCTGACACCTGGAGGGACCAGGCTGAGGTTCTGCCCACATCCTGTCAGTCAGAACATCTTAAACTATGAATAGTTAACATTTACAGTACAGGTGTAGCACTGGGTCACACACAGTCTGGGAGTACTGACATAAAATAAATTGAGATGTGACCTCATGTGGTGTTTGTGTTGAAGCAGCAGAAAAAATGAAACTCAAACTTCAACAAGTCTACTACAACCTGCCTACAGGGTTCACCTGTCCCAGGTTGATGTTACAAATCATTACTGAGCCTGGTCTCTAACTCAGCAGCTGGATTTGAGGCTCGTTAATACTTGAAAATCAGAGAATATGATTTAACCTTTTATATGTTTTACAGACACCGATATTATTATTATTATTATTATAATATTTGAAAATCTTCTCCAACAGATACACCCGAGAGTAATGCTACATAGAAAACATGAGTGTGAGGTAGACTCACCTGCTGGTGGACTCCGCCTTCCTATGGTCATCTGAGACACACACACACACACACAGTACAGTCGGTGGTTAAAATGTAACTGTAAATATTGTTTTGTGTTTTTGAATGTTCACCTTTATCAGATGAATCTGACATCCTGCTGCTGACTCAACCACCTGATTCTCTGTTAATGATAAACTTTAGATCAATTAAAACATTTTTTAACCTCACCTAGAGTAAAGTCCCCAACCATACTCTAGGATTAGAATTTTTTATCATACTTTGTCACACACTGATTCCGGTTAAATTCCACTTTGGAAAACAATAGAAATAAAAAGTATTTTTCTTACAGTGAAAGATAAATATTTTAATTTTGATTAATTATTCTTTCAGTTAACGGCTTTAATGAAACTAATCTCCTGATTATTTTCTACGTTAAACTGTTTGTTTCATCAGTATAATCTTTTTTTATTCTAAAAACCTGGTGATTAATCAATCAATACAATTATTGGAGCTAAACGGTGATAACCTGTCAAGAACTAACCTGGATGGTTATGAATGGTTATGGTAAATAGTATCCTAACCAACTAATCAATGAACCAATAATGAATCATAATAATCTTACCTGGAAACAGTGAGGTCAGCACATCCTCTGTCCAATCACAGCGCTCCATGCTGCAACCAGTGGTAACCAGGTGAGCGACACAGGTTCCATGAGCCTGAAGAGAAACTGCGTCAGACTCTCTCTAAGAGCTTCTTTGCTCAATGAAATTACAGGTCAGGCAAGCTGCATGTTTCTCGTTGCCTGTAAAATCTGACAGGTGCATTTTGACACTAATGGTTGATGTATGCACAGGAGGCCATATTTTCACTCAAACACCTCAAGACACATGAAACACATGCATCAAAATATAATCACACACACACAATTAGTAAATACCAGTAAATTCCCTGGTAGTCACATGTCTCCATTCATTTGAATGATTCAAGATTCAAGATTCAAAACACTTTATTAATCCCAGAGGGAAATTGTTTGCCATGAATACAGCCGCTCTCAAT
>JAUMTR010000012.1:41436-57296 GCA_032270685.1 Microctenopoma stevenorrisi | reverse complement strand
ATGTTTATCAGTAAATTACAGAAAATAATGAACTTTATCACAATATGCTAATTTTTTGAGAAGGACCTGTATATATAATCTGTGCGGTGAAACTGATATGTAAACTAATAATCACTGCTGATCATTTTGTGGCTTTATTTGAAAGAGGAACACACAGGAAAGTCTAATTATCATCTAGATTTCAGCGTTGCTGCTTCTGTCTTGGTGATTATGTGTGACACCACCCTGAGAGACCAGGATACAGAATGACTAATACTGTTAATAATGTTTATGGAGATGTAAAGTGTGGAAAAGTTTTACAGTGAGACAGTGACCTGTAAACTATAGTGGGATTATGTTTAAATTAACTTTTAATTAATTCTCAGATGCTTCCAAGTATTATTTAGGGAGGTCCGGACAGAGAACTTTTACTTATGTCCACATGTTTAAATTACTTTATTATATTATGAGCACTGTCAGAGACATTAGTGACTGATTAGTGGAGACATGTCTACAAGCAGCTGATCTAACATCTTCATTCGTCCTTATTTAATGGCTAATTTGTTTTATTTTCCCCTATAAAGTGTATGAGCTCCTACATTTACACACTTCATTTACTCCATCACTTGATGTTTTCTGTGGTGGAGCACTTGTTAGATTGTTGATGGTCAGTAAAAATATGTGTTAAAATCCCTGTTGATTGATTGTAGTTTACTTTAAGATCACCTAACCTAAAATCTAATGTAATGAACTTAACAAAACTGGGGCAAGGATCAGAACAGGACAGCGTTTGGGTCCAGATCCAGAACAGTCCGTCCGTTGGTGACCTCTGCACTAGAGAGAGCTCAGGTACCATAGTTTGAGAACCACTGAAGTAAGTTATACAGTGGGGCTGTTTTGGGGCTGATTAGGGGTAACATAGACTTTCAACTCCCTCCACGGATTCTCTATCAGATTCAGTTCAGGATACTGGTTGGTCCAGAACTTTGAAACGTAGCCACTCCTTCGTTACCTTAATAGAGTCAACAAGTGTTGGAGATTTTTAAAGAAGAAGTAACAGTCTGTGAGGGACAGAGATCTTGTTTGTTGTAGGTGCTAAATACTTATTTTCTGCTCCATCCAAATATCATACAATCTCTCATCTATGTATGTAAGAGAGAATGTGTGTTCTGCCCTTAATGTGATCTGGCAGCTCGGGTCTCTGACCACCCAGGACGCAAACAAAAGTTAGGCCAAACTTTCATACAGTTGCTGGGTTCACAAAAGTTATTAGAGCGATTGTTTATTAAAGTGATTATTAAGTATAAGCTCTAATTCCTCAGGATCTGATTTCCTCCTGATGCCAGTAAAACACAGAATCCTCATATAACTATAAACACCTCCACCTTGTTTGCACCTGTCAAATTTCTCAGCTGACCCACAAAACACAAAACCTCATACCTGTTAATTTTAGTAAATCAGCACCTAAAAGTGGAAAACTAGCTTCAGCTTAGTTTAAATAAAGAAACATGTCACAGTTTTTTCAGCATCTCCCCCCCCCCAACCTTCAGATTTCCACCCGGCTGGACCTTCCCAGCTACACAGACCAGTCGTGGGAGATTCAGGCCTGCAGCGCCCTGAAAGGACTCGGCCTCCAACAGGCCTTCCTATCTGTCCACCGACTGATCAAGAAGAGTTGACGAATGGCGGTCTCATGTTGTTTTTATAATAATATGCTAACAATCAGTTTACTGATTTTATTATTTCCTGCTCTGTTAACAATAGTCTCAAACAATGTTACTTTGACACTGAGTGCTGGAGAAATAAAATGTATGATATATTAAAATAAAACACAAATAAAACCAATAAGACGAAGTGTGGTCACGTCTCTGTTTGTAGAGGGACAGACTTGGATCTAGGATTTTGGAGGGTTGTTCACATACGGTCTGTTACTGAATCAGGGTCTTCTCCATCTGTTGATTTCAGCCTGTACCTGTGCTCACCTGTACTAGACATGTTGAATTTTATATTTTACAAATGAAAACCTGACACAAAGTGTGGATTCAGATCCAACTTTTAAAGCAAAGATAAAAAGTACCCTCACTACTTTTTTTTTTGTACGACTGATGAGTTTAAATTTAGTGTTGTAGAATTATTTGATTTCATTTGAATCAGTGATTAAATGATAAAAAATGTAAAATTAATAATCACATTTAATATAAAATTATCCATCACATGTAAGAACAACAAACCACTATGTGATTTTGATAATTACTGTCAATTTATTGGTTATCAGATAATTTAATGAATTTATTTAAGAATGCAGTCCCTTCTTATAAAAACATTGTTTTCATTTCTATGTCATTTTTTTGATTTTGTCTTTGTCTGTTCTGAGGGTGTGCAGACTCTGCAGACAGAACCAGGACTGGACCAGAAGCAGGAATGGCACCAGGACCCAGACCCCATTAAAGAGGACCAGATAGACCCATAGGTAGAGCCCATTGGACGTGTTAAGGTGGGGGCTGCCGATAAGCCAATCAGGACAGAAGGTCATCCAGCCGCCGTACAGCTCGCACACACTCAAAGTAATCTGAACAAAGTGTCTGCAACAAAGATTTAAATGAAGTATAGAGGGTGCTAGTACACATATCTGTTTATGATAATATTGCATTCATACAGTGTTTATACTGTATTTAAGCGGCCTGGTAGTAGAGTGGTAAAGGCAGAGAGCTGGGATGCAAAATGCAATGCAGAGAATACATTTCATTGTAACATGTAAAAAACTGTATCAATGACAATATTATTTATCCTTCTTCTTCTTATAAATACATACAGTATAAATAGATATATGCATATTTGTAGTTATAATAATCTCTGGACAAACTGTACCAAAGATAAAATCATACTCAATTTGCATTTTAATATGGCGTAGTACCTGTAGTACTTGTCCTTCAGCAACGCGTGTATGAGCAGTACTGCGAGCAGAGAGTCCAAGACAACGGTCAGAATTTCTATAGAAACAATCGTTGGGTCAGAAACCAGCCAGCGACTGTCGGCTTTACCGTACTCCCTCCCTGCAGACAGGTGGAGACGCTCGAGTCATTCAGGTAAATGTACTGCAGTAAAACACAAACTTCCCTCTGCAAAAGTCTGTTGAGAATATTGTAAAATAAAATTTAAAATAGGTAAGTAAACCATATTAATATATATATTCATATTTTTCCTTTAAGTTTTTTTTATTTTATTTAAATTTAAATGGAGTTTGTTAAAGTTAAACTTACAGAGTTCAGCAAGTGGCCCCTCAGAGGTCTCCACGGTCCCAACAATGGACATGTAAACAAAGGGCCCCTCCTGTAAACATATAAATGCACCTGAATACAATAAACCGCCATAATAAACAAGAAAAACTGAAGCAGTAATAACGATTAGCCATACCAGCGTCAGGTGGACAATGACATCATAGAACAGCCACATCAGGACCCACCTGTCCTCCATGGACGTCTGCCCACCATACCTGCTTGTTAGCATGGCAGCAGCTACCACCTGGACACTACATGCTAACAGAGACAAGACTGAGGTCAGAGACAGACTGGAAGGTGCTGTTGTGTCCATCTCCAGAGAAAGAGTGTTACGTGCAGTACAGCTAGTACTCTGCTGTAATACTATGTGGTAGTACTGTGCTCACTTAGTAACTAATCTTTGTGAGGAATCTGCACTGAACTGTGGGACTGTCCCCTCCCTCTCTGTTGGCCAGTTGGAGGAAGTCCGTGTCCCAGAGTGTTTTCATTGGCTGCTGAGGAGACCACTCCACACTGCTTCACACCCTCGCACATAGGTCAAAGGTCAACAGCTGACACCAAACTTAACAGTAGAAGAAACTGATTTAACTTGAGGCTCCTTACAGAACCTTTGTTTGTTGACAAAATATATTTTAATAATTATACAAATAATAATAGTGTGAGGGTGACATTCCTGCTCAAACTCTCAGATCTGTGAATGAGAGGAGACTAAAATGTCCTTCTTCAAGGTGGTCTCTGATCCCGATCCAGTCTGTTCTCCTTTGTTGTCCCTGAATGGTGAAATGACTTGTCCTGCTCCATTGAACTAGCTGAGACCATCACCCCCTTTAAAAACATCTGAAAACTCACTTGTTTAAAAAGTATTTAAAATGACTCACACATATCACAGACAGCAGCACCGAGAGGCCGACCCATTGTCTTCAGAGAACATGCAGCAAAATCTTTCTTGTGCTCAGCATATCTATCCTCGACCGTGGACCTATTGTTACTGGACCTACCAACCTGCCCAGTGTCTCATCTTCAAAGCTAAAATGTATGTTAAATCAAGACAAATGTCTATGTTGAATCTAGGAATACAAGCCATTGAAGGAATAATTATATATTTATTGAACAAAAATATCTGGGTTTGCAGGAGGTAGAAATTTATAGCATTAAAGCAAGAATGTCTGTTAGCCTTACAGGGTTATTCTAATTATCTAAACAAGATCCAAGTTGGCAGAAATTGTAAGTTTTCTAAGCTTATTCTTTTTCACTGTGCATGATTTTACAGATACACCTTCAATGATTAGATGGAAAAATCATTATCTTTGAAAGAGTAATTTAAATAGTTTCAGTTTTATCTGAATTAAATTTCAAGATGTTAGCCTGCAACCAACATTTTACATTTTTAATACACTCATGTACATATACTGTGAAAGGAGAATGAAAGAGAATTTATACTGAAATGTAATAGTGAAAATTAGGGCCATGAGAACCAGTAATTGGGGAAGGATGTAGATTAAGAAGAGAAGGGTGTGAAAATGGCAGAACATTTCCAATTTGTTTAATTATTAATAGTAATTGTTTGATTAAATATCAACAGTGTAAACAACATGAGAAAACACATGTAAACACAGTAAAATCCACAAGAGTCAACTAATAAATGAAACATGAAATATTTAAATAATCAGAGAAACCCTAAGTAAAATGAGAATTTTATTTATTTTTGTTCTTCTATTCTGCTTCTATTGCATTAAATACAAAACACTACAGCATTATTTTATTTTCTTCATCACTAATACAGTATGTGAACAAATATCTGTTTTTCTACATTTCTGATGTAGCTTATGCAACAAAAATGATCAAACCTTAAATAACATAATTTCATATAAAGAGAAAATGACTATTTTTATCCACTTTGGGTATATAATATTTCTGTTGTTCCCCACTTTGCTCTTTATTAATAATTATTATGGTTTTTAATATTAATCTTTAAAATGTTTTAATTAATAAAAAGTTTAAAGTCATAAACACAAGCACAGTTACCGTGGTTTTATCCATTTATTGGTTAATACTCAGGTGAACTCACCTGTTTAATATGCTGGACAGGTGACAAACAGGAAGTGATCTTTGGCAGCAGGACATTTTATTTGTGCTCAAATAAAAGAGATTTAATCAGAAGAACATTACATACAGTTCATCAGGAACATGTTAGCAGAACGTTTAAATGAATCACCAGTGACTGAAACATTGAACTACACTGGAACTTAAGGAGAAAGTTAGGGTGGTGTTAACCTTAGAAAACACTAGGAAATGTTGAAGGAACCCTCAGAATACATGAAAGGAATGCTCAGTAGAGTATTAGACAAATTTGAGTGAACCATCAGAGGAACCTTAGAAAATGTTTGGGTAAACTAAAGTCTAGATAATCATTAGGGTAGCTTAATATAAGATTAGGCCTTATCATAAAACTTTAGGAACATCACAGAAACCCAAAAATAGGCTATGATCGGAACTTCAGAGGAAACTCGGGACAATCTTAAGGAAGCTGTAGAGGTTTGTTTGGGGAACCATAGTGAAATCTCAGCAGAACCTTAAGGGAACTATTGAAGAATGTTAGGCAAAGCTTAGAGGAACCATTATTGGAAAGTCATATGAAGGTTGCTGGAATGTTTTAGAGGAAAAGTTGTTTAGCACCATATTCTGCATGGTAGAGGGGGGTCAGGACTATCCACAGATCGTGGTTCCATTGACGATGATGTTACTGATCACCGGTAATTATGTCAGTCAGTTGTTTAAAAAAAAATTACAATTTTGGGAACATTTAATGTGAAAATAATCTGTATCCTGTCAAACCCACGGATTTCCATGAGTTCTTTAGGTTTTCATATCAGTAGTCAGAACTACATCGAACTTTAACCAAAAGACCCAATGATTCGTGGGTTTCAGGTTCTTGTGTTAATATTAGCTATTATGATGGATTTCTGAACTTTATCAATATAGGTATTAATCAATCACAAACCTGAACTCTGAGCTTGAAAAGAAATAGTTCCACTTTATTTATTTATTTTAATTCTTATACTTAGATCATCATATTAATGTACTCAGTTTGTAAGTCAGCAGCTAACTTAGCTTAATATAAATGGTGGAAAACTGGAAAGCAGCTTATTGGAACAAAACCTTAGAGAAATCAGAGGGAATGTTTATGCAATATTGTATTTGGAGTTTGGAAGAACATGACGGAAATGCAAGAGGCCTTTACAGGAACTTTAGCAGAATGAGAAGAGGTTTAAAATTTTGACTGTCTTTGAGGTCCAGATCTGGATGTAAAACCCCATATTGGGTGTTGGACAGGTCACAGCTCAGAGTCGTCATTAATTAACACCTATTTCTTGAGATTTAAAAGGCTGTTTTAAGGCACCTCATCCTCCTCTGCCTGAGGCAGGGTGGATGACAGAGCATACTCCTGACTGACTCCCTCCGAAACCACTGACAGATTGACCTCTCCCACACCTGAAACCTCTTCTTGGTCTTGGTCCACCTTCTCGTCCAGGTTTTCCTCCTGTTTTTCCTCATGTTCTGTCAGCGTCTGCTGGGCGTAGACATCAGTGAAGGGAATCTGCAGTTCGGTGCTGCCCAACGGGGAGACCTGGACATCCACCTCAGTGGTGATTGACTCCTCAGTCTGAGCCAAAGTCTCGATAGGCTGAGAGTCAGAACTGCTGCGAGTCTGAAAACAAAAACAAAAGAACTTTAATGAAACCATACTAGACTTTAGATAAACCTTAAGAGAATCTTGAGAAACTAGAGGACCTTTGGGGGGGACCTTGGAATGTTAGGGGGGACCTTGGAATGTTGGAAGAATTATATGGGAATGTAGAGAATTATATTAGACTATGGAAATCTAAGGGGATCCATTTGGGATCTGTAGGGGAACCATGGAGTGACCTTACAGAGAGGCCTAACATGAGAAAAATATGAGAGGAACAGTGATGGAATCTGTTGAGAAACCTTTAGACCAGGGCACCGACGATATTTTGTTTGGCCACCATTCATTTCCAGCACTGCCTTAAGTCTCTTAGGTCTGGAGTTCAATAGAGCTTCACTGGTGCCACTGGGATCCTCTTCCACTCCTCCATGACAGCATCACAGAGCTCGTGGATGTTGTCATGGAGGGTGTTGGCAATCTTATTTGTAGTGCAACAATTCTTTTTTCACATCCTCAGAGAGCTTTGCCATGAAGTGACATGTTACTTTACTTTACTTTGCTTGGCAGAAGCTTTTATCCACTGTGACTTGCTCAAGGACACATTTGGGGGATGGGCTAGAAGTTAAGACATTTATGGCTGTGTGTTGAGTTATTTATCAAAGTGTCAAATCATCAGTGTTGTCCCATTAAAAGATATTAAAATTTGTGACATTCTGTATGTTGTATATGTTTGTCTGTACTGTCTGTGTATTTGTGTTTGGGGAATAAGCAATCCACTGCCGATTCCGGGGAAGAGGATCCTCAGCGGACAGCACTTCCAAGCGGACCCCGCAGATGATTCATCGTAGAGTGACGATTACAATTCTCCGGTTCTCCCACTGCACTACTGCAACACGGTATGCCTACTACGCCCACACAAACAGCTTTTCCGCCATCTTTTAAAATGTATTTCATGTCGCCAGGTTGCTGTGCACGCGGAAAATATGAGGATACTGATTGGCGCCTGGTAGTCATGCGCCTTGTTTGGTTTGTTGCTGGTAACGTGAGCCGGCCTCTACATCTTTGAGTATACTTTAATATGACACAATACAATTCAATA
This sequence comes from Microctenopoma stevenorrisi, assembly GCA_032270685.1. Classification (NCBI taxonomy): domain Eukaryota; kingdom Metazoa; phylum Chordata; class Actinopteri; order Anabantiformes; family Anabantidae; genus Microctenopoma; species Microctenopoma stevenorrisi. The sequence continues at coordinate 49,252 of JAUMTR010000012.1, read as the reverse complement.
TGTTTATGGTGAGTATCAAATTACAGTGTGACACCCTCCATAAACACAGAAAATAAAATTTATATTATGTGTATATAGACATTATATCTTACATATTTAATAAATATTTGTGAATTATTTTAACCCTAACGCTCTCCGTCAATCAACGTTTGACATTTCTGCGCTCTACCGGCACTACTTTACTTTGCTTGGCAGACCCTTTTATCCAAAGCGACTTACAGGGAGCTAGCGCTGCGTGTCTGGCTCAGGGACACACCTGGTAGGAGATGGATTGGGAGGTAGACAGGATTCGAACCCACAACCTCCTGCTTTCCAGTCTGATGCCTAACCCACTGAGCTACCAGGCCGCTACCTTTGTGATCGACGTATTGGGCACCCGTGCTTTAGATAGTCTTATGTTAGATAAAGTGAAATGATAGTGGACCTTCAGTAGAACCTCAAAGGAACCTTAGCAGAAATTAAAGATTACAGAACCTTCCGGATGCCGAAGGTCAAAGGTGAAACTTTCAGGCTGGAGGTTTTCTGTTTGATTTTCTCTCTTTGTTCCGCAGAAACAATCTTTGTTCCAATCTTTGTCATCTTCTTTTCAATGTTCTGTCTGGAGAATGCCTTCTTCAGACTGTCAACCTACAGTGAGAACAACAGTTACACCCATCAGTCCAAATGAACGCCTGTCTGAAAAGGAACTGGAACTGACTGTGCCTCTGTTTTTACCTTCCTCAAACTAGACCTCTTCAGTTTCTCAGCTCTGGACTTCTCCATATTTTCCAGATCTTGAGGCCATGGTTCTTCATCGTCGAGTTCAGCCTCTAACCCAACATCCTCATCAGATGATAGGTCAATCGAGTGGAGCCCACCCTCCTGAGAATGGTTTTCCTCCTCACCTGGCCCCAGTTCCTCATTATCCTCCAAAATCTCATCACGGGGGAATGGAGGAGGATCCTTCACAAAAACACTAGTGGGGATCTCGTTTTCCTCCTGGGGCAGAAAAGATTTCAACATTCACAACAAGGTGAGGTCAGAGAGACAAAACATTATTAACTTGGCGGAACCTGAGGAGAACATTAGCTTTAATGAATATGTAGGGGATATTTTGGGAAGATTTAATCACAAGCATTTAAGGTGGCTGAAGTCATTCCTCTGCTGAAAAGAACAGTTGGATCCAGGACAGCATTGGTTAAAGTCACTAATGATCTTCTCTTAGCCTCAAACAATAGACTTGCCTCTATACTTGTCCTATTAGACCTTAGTGCGGCTTTCGAGACTATTGATGTCTATGGACCAATTCTCTTTACCATATACATGTCTCCGCTGGGCAATATTATAAGAAATCATTTCCATCATGATGACACCCAGCTATATTTAACTAGGAAACCAGATGAAACTAATTAATTTGTAAAACTTCAAGGATGTTTAAAAGACATAGAGGCCTGGATGTCCTGTAACTTTCTTCTCCTCAATTCAGACAAGACTGAAGTTATTCTATTTGGTTCCTAAGGCCTGAGAGACAAGCTATCTGATTACCTGCTGTTCTTTTCTCTCTACTTTTTCCGTTTTTCCTCTCCACTGTCGCCAGTGCTTGCTCGAATGGGGCTGTTGTTTTCTGTATATATTTATATAATGTGTAAGGTCTTTAACCTTAATATAGGAACTTTATAGGAATGTTGAGGATAATATTAGATTATGAAAATCTATGGGAAACTTAGAGTCATTTGGTTCTGCTGGGTAAACCAAAGTGAAACAATGTGTTTGCCCTAAAGCGGAACAAGCTAAACGTATTGACAGAAGAACACAAAAGTCTAAATTATCAGAACAATGATTTATTGTTGTGAGTGTAATTAATTGTTAAGTTATTGGAACGATAGAACCCAAACATTTAAAAAGAAGGAGGGAGTGAAAGAGAGCTGCCAGAGAACACCACAAACACACACACACACACACACCGTACCACTAACATACACACATACGCTAAAATACACACGTCTGCACTGACACACAGACTGAGGAATGCTGGGTATTTTAGGAGGACAGGAATGTTTAGTGTCAGTGAGAATGGAGAAAACACACCTATAGATAAAATACTACACAATACTGATACACTGCTTAGAGAATTACTGCAGTTACTTTAAGGTTACAGTTAGTGTATTATCACACAGTAATTAACAAATCCTTGAATTACTGTGGAGGTTTGTGCACTATGAGAACCAAAGACTCCACCTTCAAAGCAGGAGATAAGGTGGCAAAAGAGCAAGGGCCAAACTTTCTCGGGTCATCAGAAAGGCGAACCACGCTCATGCCGGACAGCGGTGACACACAGTGAATGTGGCATGTGCCTACAAGCCATCACCCACTACAGGACAACATCACCTGCCTGTGTTGGGGACAGCTCCCTTGTCTCTGCACAGAGTAAACCTACTCAAAGCTGCAGGACCAGACAACATCTCAGGCAGAGTGCTCAGAGAATGTACAGAACAGCTGGCAGATGTTCTCACTGACATCTTCAACACCTCTCTGAGTAGTGCCATTGTACCCACGTGCTTCAAAGCCACCACCATTGTCCCCGTGTTGAAGAAGTCTTCTGTGTCCTGTTAAAATGCTGTCCCGTTGCACTTACATGAACCATCATAAAGTGCTTTGAGCGGCTTGTCATGAGACAAATCAAGTCCCTGCTCCCCCCCTCGCTGGACCCACTCCACCTGGAGAAGAACCTCACCTGGTCCCTCCACACCAAGTCCATGCGCAAGAAAGCCCATCAGCGCCTCTTCTTCCTGAGAAGACTGAGGAAGGCCCAACTTCCACCGCCGTTCCTGACCACCTTCTATAGGGGGACTATCGAGAGCATCCTAAGCGGCTGCATCACTGTCTGGTTTGGGAATTTTGCCATATCTGACCACAAGTCCCTACAGCAGATAGTGAGAACAGCAGAGAAGATCATCGGGGTCTCTCTCCCCGTTATCGAAGACATCTACACCACGCGCTGCAACCAAAAAGCCACCAACACTGTGACTGATCGGACACACCCCTTTCACACACACTTCACACTCCTGCCGTCTGGAAAACGGTACCGAAGCATTCGGACACACACATCCAGACTGAGAGACAGCTTTCTCCCACAAGCCATCCGCCTCCTCAACAAGAAGGGACTAGTTTAAACGAGACTAGATTGATAAATACGCACACACAAAAAAACTGACTGATAAATACATACAAACATTATCACTTAGCCTAACTTAGCATCCAGACTGGACTAACCAATTCACACAAGCAGTCCTCAGAGTATTATGAGTAGTATATTACGAGTTATGTCACATACACTGTCACTTGCTGCTCTGTTTTTTTGCATATTGCACATGCACCCTAAATTTGTCTGTTGTGTATGTAGGTTGCATGTAACACCGTGCTGCATTGCAGCTCTTGTTTGCACACTGCACATGCACCTTATGTTGTCTGTTATCACATGTTGTGAACGTATGTTAGCACGTAGCACCTTGGCCCTGGAGGAACGTTTTTTCGCCTCACTCTGTACTTCTGTATGCGGTTAAAGTGACAAGAACACTAACCTTGAACCTTTAACCTTGAAATGTAATCAAAGTAAAATCACAGTAAATAACATAAAGCTGTCTGAGCTGGCTCCACCTACACCTGCAGTGACCTAATGTTGCCTGATCTCTTATGATTACACTTAAGTGAATGGAATTGTTAACTGACTTCTAGTTAGGATTTATGTGTATGTTTTCATCAGGTTTTTCCATTAGATTTCCTGCAGCAGCTGACGACCAAATAAGGTCAGAGACTGAAAAGCACCATCAGAGGCTTGAACTGAAAATAGAAAGCCCAGTGAAGGTGAAAAGTTCTTTCAGAGACAGAGACATGCCTCGGGTCAGTAGATACAGTGAAGACTACAGGTCGGTTACAGCAGTTATCAGTAGCCATGGTACTTAATATAGTACCACTACTACGTCTGCTGCTACTACATTAAGGTCTTGTTGTGGGGAGAGGTGATCAGTAATCTCACCTGGAAGATCAGGACCTTGAAGTTGTTTCTGTTGACCAGGTGGGCATGGTTTGCCTCCAGCTTCTTCACCTGTGCCCCTTGACGTTCCATCTTCTCACGCACCTGAAACACAATAGGATGTTGGAGACCCCGATAGGTCAAAGCTGTGAACCAGGACCATTAAAATACAATAGATGACAGGTGATGTGTTCACTGACAGGTGACTTACCTCCTTCATGGTGACAGACAGTTTGCGGCTCTTGTCCAGCAGTTTGCTGACTGTGTTTGAGGTGTGACTGTGACTTTTGGACAGTTTGGTCATATCAGCCTGGATCCCTCTGACCACGCCCTCCATTTGCATCTGGTGGACCTGGAAAATAACCAGTAACAAACCAGACACTAATGAGTTAATAAGTAAAGTCAGTAATTAGTCAGTAATGAGTTAGTGAGTTAATCCTTACAGAATACACATAACAGACTATATATTATACGTTGATTATGAATGACAGAATATAGATTATAGATTTGGTGACATGCTTTGTTGATGATGTAATGCACCACTTAAACTGTTTGAACCTGTTTCTGTGAAAGAAACAACGTGTTCTGACACCCAAGATGTAAATTTACAGCTCAGCTTTTACTTTGACGTTTCAGAACACAAGCAGGAAACAGGTTTTGTTTCAAATTTCAAAGCAAAGAATTTCTCTTTGTTTTTAGAAAACATTTAAATCAGCATCATGTATGACCTGGTGTTATACAGTTTAAATATAACCTGGAACAGTTCTACACCTTCATATGTGTTGTAAGTGTTTAAAGATGTTAAAAGGTCAGACCAGCAGATTTAATGTGGAATAAGATAAAGCATCTGACAGGGCTAACTTGTGACAAGGTTAATTATATAAGTTTTCTGCTTCAGATAAAACCTAAAGCAGAAAACTAATGTAATAGACATGCCAGGAATTCACTTTCACAACCGCGGAAAAACAACCATGACATTCAAAAGAAAAAGACGAACACAAGCAGAGAAAAGATAAAATATCTTAAATGTGAAATGAAAAGTTTATATAGCGATTAGATGAGGATAAGTTCATCTTTGCTTTTATTTAGTCAAGAACATTTCAACCACACAGTTGAAAAGTTTGTGAGTCAGAAGTTACCGTTACAGCTAAATCACCAGTTTTTAAGGAGGAGTTTGGTGTTCACAGATATTGTATTTCCTCTAAAGACATCGGGACAAAAACAGGTTTGTGCTGTTTCTTAATTGATCTGAGAATAAAAATATAATAGAATAAAGACGTATTTGTAAATCAACAGTTTTGGTCTGAAAAGTCTTTGTGGACAGTTTAAAGCCTTCTCATCAGGCTTGTCCTGTTTTTTAACTTGTGGTTTTGACTGACTTTCTGTACTTGTTCATATCTGTGAAGGTTCTGGAGCTGTACTTGTTCAGCTCCAGTATTGGCTGGACTATGTGCGGGACTCTCAGCTGCTCTCCCGCTTGTCCCAGCACTGACTCACCTCCATCTTGTGCTGGTTCTCCTGCACGGTGTCCAACATATTGACCAATTTATCCAGCAGAGTAAGGACTGTGATGGCGTTGACCGGTCCCTGACTAATCTTCTCTGGATCAAATCCACCCAGAGGGGAGGAGGGGAAAACATGGTCTTCATCTTGCTGATCCTGCAGGTCCTGCTGTTCATGCAAGTCCTGGTCCTGGGTGGGGACGAGCAGATCCTGGGTCTGGTGTGTCTCGGTCGTCACCATGATGAAGCTGTCGAACAAAAAATTTCCTGGAGCAGAAAAACACTGAGATTCTGCCTCGCCCTGTCTTCTTGGCTGCTGCACTCTGATTGGTTGGCTCAGAAACTTTCCAAATAACTTTCTGACTGTTCACACCTTTAACCCCTTCACCACCACCTGCACCTTAAACCCCTGAGTCTCACATGCAGCCTTCAGAGACACACCCAGTGGTGTTCTTTATGGAGCCTCTGCAGTTATGAGCTCTTCACTTTCCTGTGTGTGGTTAGAAAAAAACTATACAAGCTATCTTGACTACATATAGATGATCTGCAGCTTTACAGTTTCCTGTAAAAGAAACCTTTCAAAATAAAACATAAAAGGTCACATAAAATCTCTGGTTCTGTGACAGAAGCTTTAGTGTAAATATTTTCTGGACTCACAGATTCTCCCTCTGACCCTCTGTGAGACCCTAAGCCTCAGCTTGACAGCTTGTGGTTGTGAAGGGGTTAACTGTGTGTTTCTCTACCACACCCAGAGGAGGGGGGGTGTCCATGACAACGGGGGCAGGACTGTGTATGTTAGCAGAGAGGGGAGGTACTCCACCTCTCCGTGCATGTTTCCCCCTGTGAGCTGAGAACTGTTCCACTGAGAAGGAAACAGGAAGAAACACTCACATTATGGAATTCCAACACAATACAGTCTGTGGGTGTGGGTGTTGGGGGGGCATCCTGTGAATGTGGATGAAAATCAGGGCTCAACCCACAGTCTGACAGGATGTGTTTTTTCTTGTAGTAAATGTTGTTCAGATTTTAAAAGGTTTTCATAAAAACACTGGTTCTGTTGACACAGAACCTAGTGAAAAAATTGTTCTGGAACCGAACAATAACTGAATCCATCGATCACTTTGTATTTACTGTAGCTCTGAAGTAAAATAAATGTGTTAAGATGATGACTGTAACATGCAGTGACTCGGTTTCGCCTTCAGGTGGTGAACTGAGAAAACTGCAGGAGCTTGATGGACCGTAGAAGAAGAATCAGCTCCTGGGACTGAACATTACGTCACTGGAAGTGTGGAAATAATACTGGAAACTGACTTTTGCGAAGGGGACAGTGGAACACATTATGAAACAGAAATATTCTTATCCAAAAACTAGAAAAGATTAAAGTAAGGTATCTGTGAAGATTCTCAGTCTTTCAGGTGAAGCTGTCAGAAGGTGTAGTCATGGCAAATGAACTTCTTCCTTTCGGTAGAGATGTTTCGTTCTGCATCCACAGAACTTTTTCAATCTGAGGTCAATTGGTGAGTGGTCACAAATTTATCCTCCAGGTTAGTTTCACCTCACACCTGACTTGAATGGACTCGTTAAGGGAAACCAAGGGGGGGGGGGTGTAACAGCTCCACCCCTGCAACTATTAAGTGGGTCGTTAAGGGTGACCGTCCTGGTGGACCTGTGAGTCTGATCTTCCTGGGGATGGTTGAAAGGGCAGCATGACAGGTTGTGCCTCCACCCCTGTTAAGTGGGGGGCTGTTAAACTGCACATGTAGAGCTTCCCTCACTCCTCTCTCAAACTACCTGTCTGCTCTGTCCAGTATTTGTACGTTTTGGTCCATTAATGAGTGTCCTTGGTCCTTCAGATGAAGATACACAGCTGATTCTGACCCTGAGGTGTTGCTACTTCTGTGGTATTAAGAGCTGTCCCTAACCCTAACCCTAACCCAGATGCCTGTCTTCCTTATTTTTGGCTTCTGTGGTGGTGGGAATGTTCTCTGCTCCTGATTACTCCTAGTTTGCGTTGTAGTGGGTGAAATGAGTCAAACTACAGGTACTGATCTGTGTGGGTTGGTTTTCTGTACACTTCTAAAATTCTTCTTAAAGTAAGGTACAAATTCTCATTAGTGTGTGGCGGGGATATGTTACCCATTTATGTTGCAGTTTCGTTGGTTAACATGCTTAACTGTAGGTATTTATCAATAACATATTTTCTGGTTTACTGCGGTAGATATTATCAGCCGGTGTCGTGCCATAAATCGATTGGCTGCCAAAAAGTGATTAGTGCCTCCATCCTCTCTCTGACAGACATTTT
>JAUMTR010000012.1:20090-37677 GCA_032270685.1 Microctenopoma stevenorrisi | reverse complement strand
TTAATTAACATCTGTTCAGGTCAGTCTGTTAATTAATATCTGTTCAGGTCAGTCTGTTAATTAATATCTGTTCAGGTTAGTCTGTTAATTAACATCTGTTCAGGTCAGTCTGTTAATTAATATCTGTTCAGGTCAGTCTGTTAATTAACATCTGTTCAGATCAGTCTGTTAATTAACATCTGTTCAGGTCAGTCTGTTAATATCTGTTCAGGTCAGTCTGTTAATTAACATCTGTTCAGGTCAGTCTGTTAATTAACATCTGCTCAGGTCAGTCTGTTAATTAACATCTGTTCAGGTCAGTCTGTTAATTAACATCTGTTCAGATCAGTCTGTTAATTAATATCTGTTCAGGTCAGTCTGTTAATTAACATCTGTTCAGGTCAGTCTGTTAATTAACACATGTTCAGGTCAGTCTGTTAATTAACATCTGTTCAGGTCAGTCTGTTAATTAACATCTGTTCAGGTCAGTCTGTTAACTAGTTTGTTGTGGTAAACAGGAAGTGGTCCAGTCTCACGTGTTGGAGGCCAAAGTGTTTCACTCCCCATATGGAACAGGTGTTGCCATAGTAACAGGGTCTTCACGCTTCACCTTGGCAACAAATATTGACGAATTGAAGCTGCGCAGGTTACCTGAGGTGCCAGGTAACACCTGTGTGTGTTTGTGTCTCTGTCTCGCGGTCACTAAATCAATCTCACTCTCCCTCTCATGTTCTCTTTTGTTCTTGCCTTTAGTTCCCTCAATAATAATAAAAATAATAATAATGAATACTTTATTGATCCCTGGGGGAAATTGTTGTTTGGCAGCTGCTAGACCCGTGTCTGTGTCTCTCTCTCTCTTAACTCTTTCACACTCTTTTCATCTCTTATCTGTCTCTTGTCTTTAGTCCTCGCCTAAATGTCTCTCACACCTGTATTTCTCTCAGGTCTGCAGGGGAAGCCGTCCTGTTGGGCTGTTCTGACTCAGGACCGCCAGACTAAAGTCCTTCTGTCTACTGGACCAGAACTCTACATCCTGGACAACACGTCCTGCACTGTTGTGGTAAGGTGTTTATATGGACCAGCGGGAAGACAGAAGTGGTAGTAAGAGCGCTGACTAATCTCACCACACCTGTTGTCAGTGTCCTCCAGGTCTCAGTCTTCAGACCGGCAGCATCGTCCACATGTCTGTGTCTTTCAGCTATAGATACCTCGCTCTTTTCACAGACACTGGACACCTTTGGACAGGTTACTCCCACCTGCAGGTGAGTAGCTCTTTGAGGTGTCCCGTGAGAAATTTCAGTGTTTTTGGATGATTGACAGATGGTTGTTTGTCTGCAGGAAAAACTAAGTGAGGTTGACTCCAAAAAGACGACGGTGCCCAAACACATGGTCTGGTAAGTTTACCAGTCTGTGTGTTTACTTTACTTTACTTTGCTTGGCAGACGCTTTTATCCAAAGCGACTTACAGGGAGCTAGCGCTGCGTGTCTGGCTCAGTGACACACCTGGTAGGGGATGGATTAGGAGTCGGACGGGTCTTCGAAACTGCAACCTTGTGCATCCTTGTCTGACGCTTAACCCATTGAGCTACCAGGCCACTTTATACAAGTTTACCCAGATGTCTACCTGTTTACCTGTCTCACTGGTTTCTCTTGTCCAGGTGTCGCAGACCACAGAGTCAGCAGCCGTCTGTGGTATTAATGTGGGACAGACTGCTCCTGGTGGTTGGACATTGTAACGACACTATCCAGTATCCTTGTTCTCATCTAGTTCATAAAGGTACTTCAGGTTTTTTATGGCTTTCTTGGAGCTCTAAGGTTTTTCTCAGTGTTTTTAACGGCTCTTTTTAGGTGTTTCAGGGGAACTCTTCCCTTGAACCATTGGCTGGTCAGGTGCGGTTCCATGTGTTTTTACCTTAACCCTTAACCCCAGGTTTCCTGTGGAGGAACAGTGTGTGTTGGTGGGGGAACTGGACGGAGTTCGAATCATAAGTTCAACCAATCAGGAGCTCCTTCAGGAGGTTCCTCTGGTCTGTCAAGACATCTTCAAGATTGCTTCCATGGCTCCTGGAGCCCTGCTGCTGGAGGCCCACCGGGAGTATGAGGTAACTACTTGTGTGTGCGTGCGTGTGCGTGCGTGTGTGTGTCAGGATCATTGTGTTTTTTGTGTGTATAGAAATCGAGTCAGAAGGCTGATGAGTACTTGAGGGAGATCAAAGAACAAAGCATGCTGGCTGAAGCAGTCCGACAGTGTGTGGAGGCAGCAGGTCACGAGTATGACACCAACACCCAGAAGTCACTGCTAAGGGTGAGACACAGCTTCATCAGTGATCATTGATCTTTTATCACTTTTAGTGGATGAACCATAAAAATACCAAACATTCAAATATTTTCAGGATTTTAACCCTTTAAATACCAAGGTCATAATTTAATAGACTTTTTTTCACTTAACAAATATTAGGGAGATGAGGCTTGGGTGGTTTTTAGAGTCTTACATGTGTAACTCTAACCCTTTAGTGCGTGTACACTTTTGGCTATAAAGGTGATGGAAGCACGTTTTTTTTTGGGAGGAAGACATGAGGGTTAAGATCACAATGCAATAAATTGATGTGGGGGGTCAAGTATAACCTTTCAGATTCATGCTGTGTCCACCAGGCGGCGTCCTTTGGGAAGTGTTTTCTGACAGACTTCAGTCCAGATCAGTTTGTTCAGACATGCAGAGAACTCCGAGTCCTGAATGCCGTCAGAGAGAGCAGCGTGGGTCTGCCGCTTACCCACACTCAGTATCCTCACACTGCTCGGAGGTGGGGGTGGGGGCAGGCTTTCTCTTTATAGAATATAAACAGGCTTTTGGCTTGGAGAAAACCCCTTGACCTCTGACATCAGATTCAAACAGATGACTCTACAGGTGCTGATAGACAGGTGAGTCAGTACGTGCATCCTGACTGTCTCTCCCTCACTGGTCTCTTACACATCTCACTGATTTGTCTCTCAGGTTGGTGTATCGTCAGTTTTATCCATTGGCCATAGAAATCTGTCGTTATCTGAAGATTCCTGATTATCAGGGTGTCAGCAGAGTCCTCAAACACTGGGCATCCTGTAAGGTAATCCTCTGATCTCTAACTGGTATTTGGAGAGTTATTTTTACCTGCAGTACTGATGACTTTATACCTCACCTGTGTCCAGGTGCAGCAGAAGGACCTATCGGACGAAGCCATCGCTCGTGCGGTGTGCGTGAAGGTGGGAGACTCGCCTGGAGTTTCTTACTCTGACATTGCGGCTAAAGCTTATGAATGTGGACGGACTGAGCTCGCCATCAAGGTAGACTTTGCTGACACGGCAGATGTTGAAGTTCTCCTCAGATTCCAAACCAAATGTGAACAGATACAGTTTATTGTTATGAATGATTATCTCTGGTGTCCAGTGTATCCTGAGCCTGGGCTGGGAGCTGGTTTCATGTCAGAAGAGCTTCATAACTAAAGGCTGTGCCTCCCAATCACTATTCGATTATTAGATTCTAACCAATCTGTAATGAGTCCAGTCTGGAAGTTACAAAAACATGGACTAGTTTTCAGCATCACTCTGAGACAGGATGTTTCTAATGTTAGAAATATTCCTCAGGTGGAAGAAGGACGTTCTAGATGTTTCTCTTAAGTAGGAGGTAAATGATACATCTTGGTCTTCCTCACAGTAGTACTGTGTAGTAGAACTCCCAAATCTGACTTCATGAATACAAGTACAGTAAAGTGACACTATGATAAATACAAATGCTTAACAACAAGGTGAAAAACATTAGACTTAAAAACACACGTGCTCACTGGTGTTTGCTGATGATGTGAGAGCTGAGTGAGGTTTTAAGTATTAAAGTCACATGTTTTTAGGGTAGTTTTTTGTGGTTATAGTTGCATTACAGAGACAAGGAATCTGTTGCTGTAGATACTTTACTTTTAATGCTGTTTTTCTACATTTATTTTTTCTTTGTCTCAGCTGTTGGACTTTGAGGCTCGGTCCGGGGAGCAGGTTCCTCTGCTGCTGAAAATGAAGAGGAGTCAGCTGGCACTCAGCAAAGCTGTGGAGAGTGGAGACACTGATCTGGGTGAGTCTGTGAGCCCCCCCCCCCTCTCCTGTATGACATCACACCGAGCTCACCTGTGTGTCCTGTGCTCAGTGTACACGGTGGTGAGTTACCTGAAGAACGAGATGAACAGAGGAGATTTCTTCATGACTCTGAGGAACCAGCCGGTCGCTCTGAGCCTGTACAGACAGGTACTCGCCCCCACCTTCATCCATCTCTATCTTCATTGTCCTGTTTTTCACTGTCAGCTGATGGTGGGCTGGAAATGATTCCATCATCCTTTAATCCATCGGCGTGTTCCTACACAGAGGAGGACACTGCTCCTATCTATACTCCTGCACAGGTTGAATATACAGTTGATAATGAAGCTCCATGACCTTAAAGCAGGCGTCACAAAAGCTGGAAAGGAGGAAGAATCATAGCTCTGTTGAACCTACAATTCCCTCGTCTCACAGCAGCGATGACTTCATAAATTTCTTTACGAATAAAGTTATAACTATTAGAGAACAAATTGACCAGATCCTCTCTGTAACTGGCATGGACAGACACACTTGTCCAACAGCTGTAGACTTGTTTATGAGACCTCAGTCTTTCTTAGACCGCTTCTTTCCTGTAGATCACACAGAACTAATTTCAATAATGAACTCATCTAAATCGTCTACGTGTCTCTTAGACCACATCCCTACTAGACTGCTCAAGGATGTCCTACCTTTGATCAGCACGTCCATTTTAGAGCAGATAAATCTATCATTATTAACAGACAATGTACCACAGGCCTTTAAAGTAAGTGTCCAGTTTGCAAATCGACCTAACAGATCTACAGAAGAGGCCATCTCCCACGTTCTGCACACCTCTCTTAGCCACGTGGACAAGAAACAGGCAACTATGTGAGGATGCTGTTTGTAGACTACAGTTCAGCTTTCAACACAATAGTGCCCTGCAGACTGTACACAAAGCTGAGGGATCTCGGACTCAACAGCAGGTTGTGTGCGTAGGTGCTGGACTTCCTTACTTGTAGTTCACAGCTAGTAAAGGTGGGCGGGGGTGTGTCTAATAGCATCATCACCAACACAGGGATGTGTGCTGTCCCCATTGCTGAAGTCCCTCCACACCTCTGCCTGGGTGTCCACTCATGGCTCTAACACCTACTCTGAATCCAGGGGTTTTAAGTAGTTGTGAGCAGCTTTGACATTTTCACAGGACTGTGCTCACTCACAGCTGTTTAGATGTTAGTAATTATTGTGTGTGTGTGTGTGTGTGTGTGTGTGTTGTCAGTTCTGTAAGCTGCAGGAACAGGACACTCTGAAAGATCTTTATAACCAGGACGATGATCACCAGGAGCTCGCCAACTACTACGTCTCTGCCAGTTACAGAGAAAAGGTAACTGTAACCTTTTTTAAAATTCAACATACGTCAGATTTAACTTAGTACAGTGTTAATCTGACAAACCTTTAATTAACATCATAAATGTATGTTTAATGGTCTGATCTGCTCTCTGTAATGCTGTTTTTACCATCCGTCTCAGAGGTTGGACACCCGACTGTCCCTCCTGCAGAGCGCTGTAGATGAATACAATAAGGCCAAGAATGAGTTTGCTGCAAAGGTAAGAAACATTAATGAAGTTAGTTTTATATCTGAACCTGGAGACATGCATGTTGTACAGGAGGTTTAGTTTGTTTGAAAGCTGACCACACCTGAACATGTCGTCATGGGAAAGTTGGTTATTAACCCCTTTTACTTTACTGATCACTGTACGTAGTGTTAGTGGCAGTTAGTTCACACGACAGCAACACAATATGATGAAGAAAGAGAAGAACGGTCAAAACAAGTCACACAGACTAAAGTTTATATTAATCATCATAAATCCTGATTTCTCTTGATTTCAGGCCACAGACGATGAGATGCGTCTCCTTCGATTTCAGAGAAAGCTGGATGATGAGAAAGGAGCTGGACTTCTGGGTTTGTCTGTTCAGGTAGATGCAGTTAATTCTTCTTACAGGGATCAAAAAATGTAATATTTAAATTGAAATGTTGACTTCCTGTCCCAGGCCACCATGGAGGCTCTGCTGGTTTTGGGACTTCACAAACAGGCAGAACAGCTTTACAGAGATTTCAGAGTACCTGACAAAAGGTGAGACAAACGGATCTCTGCTGTGATTGGCTGATTGTAGCAGGTATTTTCTTAGTCCCTGCATGTATTAGTTTCCTATCTTTACAATTATAGCTGACGTCTTACCATTGCAGGTATTGGTGGTTAAAACTGAAGTCTTTGGCGGAGAAGGAGGAGTGGGAAGAATTAGAGAAGTTCTCAAAGAGCAAGAAGTCACCTATTGGCTACCTTGTAAGAAGCTTCACTCCTCCGACATCTTCACAAACATTATCAATTAATTCACAAACACAACTGAATGGTTGTAGTTTAGAAAGACACAGATGTCCCACTGTTCACATGTCGGTGCATGTGAACAAATTTAATTCAGTTTCTAAAGCGCTGAGCCTCCATAAGCTTTAGGCAAACAGACAAAGTTTGATGCTTTAAGGGAAAGAAGATAAACTTTAATTAATTCATGTCTTCAGAACATATAGTTTAAATAATAATCCTGTGGTAAACACAACTAACTGCTCTAGAAAGCAAACGGTGTCGCACACAATAAAACCCCGACTCCCTCTTGACTGGAGAACATTGGTTCCATGTCTCATTGTTCTTTATCAGAATATTTTTAGTCTTTTTAATTCAAATAATCAAATAAAAGATCATCCTAAGATCTTTTATTTGAAAGATTATCCTAAACAAGTTATGTTGTGTGTCTGAGGTGGTAACGGTGAAAAGAGAAAAGAACAACATGTTTATGTACGACTGTGTCTTAAGACCCGTGTTTTTCAGACCACATCTTCAGTCTGAAAAACACGGACGAGACTTTGTTCCTTCTCCTTCAGGCATTTGTTGAAGTTTGTATGAAGCATAACAACAAGTATGAAGCTAAGAAGTACGTATCCAAGGTGACTCCTGAGCAGAAGGTCAAAGCTCACCTGGCCGTCAGGTAAGACCTGTTACCTGTGACGGCATTCGGCAGAAGACCCTGAACACTCGGGTAACTCCTCTCTCTTCTTGTCAGTGACCTGGAGGGGGCGGCGGAGGTAGCGATAGAGCACCGTAGTGATGCTGAGATGGGGGCGGTGCTCGCCCGGTGCTCTGCCTCCGACCAGCTGCTGATTGACAGGTTGACCAGAGCACGAGCTGCAGCTGCCAAAAAGTGATTGTGTTGTGACGGGTGAGCAGCCAGAGTTTCTGTTTCATGTGTGACACCAAACCGGTCACTAACTCTGACGTACATTTCTGATAACGATGCGTTGTGTTTTAGTAAAGGTTATTATTGAAGCTGCCCCCCCCAGCACCACTTTATGAGAGTCAGTATAACACATTATGACCACAACTCACTAAAAATAACACTTCGCCTCATTGCTGATTTCTTTTTAGTTTAGTTCAACATCATCGATCGGACTACTGCTCATTAACAGCCATGGTTCTTCAAGTCAAGTTTCGTGCAGCAGGTGGAAAAAGAAAACAAATAATTTTATATTGACTTATATTCAGTTTTTTTATGGTCAGTACGTTGTTTTAAGGGTTTGGTGGAGTAAAAATGTTAATAAGCAGCTTTACATGTTTAGTGCTGAGGAGAACAGGTAAACGTTCTTTTTTTTTTTTTCTTTTTTTTTTAACGAAACGTGTGTGTGTGTGAGTGTAAGTGACGTTTAAACCAGAGACACAATGTTGGTCTGTTTGTTTCCAGGCAGAATTAATCAACTAATACTTAAATGTTTCAGCTGTAAATGATTCGTTTTAATTTTCAGGTGGAAACATTGTTCAAATTTTTGACAGAATTAATCATTTGAAGTTTGTGAGCTGAAATTTTCTATTTTGTGGTTCAGGGTCATGTGGTCTGAACGCAGTTCTTCACTGGTTTGTTTCCTAATGTTGTTTAAAGACTTAAAGGTTTTAAATAATGAAGAAACATCTTCTACCCATGAAAACGTGTCAACAGTTCTCGGTGTGAGACCAAAAAAGTTCCACTAGAACAGAGGAGAGCGTCTTTTTAAGGCTGCCTTCACATATGTTCTACTTCTGTGTTGTGTCCATGCCACAGGTCCAGATGAATTGGACTCATCCAGACTGTCTGTGCTGCTCCTTCTTCCTGAGCTTTCTACCTTCCCACATGGATTTTACACCTTGTTGGTGTCTGACCTGCTCCCATCACACACAGCAACAGTGACCAACATCTGCTTCAGTCACAGCTGTTTCCTGTTTTAAATTAAAAGCTTGTTTTGTTGAGAAGTTGGCGTTCTTCCTGCAGGTGTTTATTTACAATTAAAAAAATGTTATCTGAGTTTGTTTTAGGTTTTATTTCCACGTCTTTTGTGATTGCTTTTAGGATTCATGTGTTCACAATTAAAATCCAGCTTCAGTTTGTTTGTAATATAAATCAAACACTGATTTAACGTGTTAGATTAAAATAGAATTGTCGTCGAGAAAAGGTTTAACGTTTATAAACAACGTTTCACATAAACAATAATGCAAAATGCGAACATCTTATTTTCTTAGTTTCAACCTTTCTTTTTTTTTTTAAGTTTTCATTGTTTCAGTGAAAGTTATTTACTAACTCGGTCTGCTGGGTGCGTTGCGTTCGGGTCAGCCCGCTGGGAGGGGCGGAGCTGTCAAACTGCTCTAAACTACAGTAGGAAGACTTGTCTCTGACCGCAGCAGGTGGGTTTTTGTGTCTGTCCATACAGCACAGGTGTGTTTCTGAGGTTCAAAGTTTACTCGCACTGGAATCAGTGGCTTTTCTAACCGGAAGTCAGTTTCCAGCCTTTGGAGCTTCACGGGTCTGCAGCTCGTTCCTCACATCGGTCTTTGACCGTCGGACTCAGGTTTAACCAGGTTTTGGGTCGAAAAAGCAGAAACTCGTTTTGCTTTAAGGTGCTTGTGAATTTCTTTGACATCATCTAGTTTGAATAAAAACGATTGTTTCACATTTCCGTCGTATGTTATAATGGAGACTAGCAAGAGATGAAAGTGCTGAATCAGCGAGTTTAAACAGTAACTGACCCAGTTTACAAGTACTGTGCTACACTTTAATACTGCGTGACGAGTTATGCAGTTTCGGAAGTAGAAGACATAACGTAGTAACTGTTCCTCTGTATCTTATTTTCATGTGGTTCCTTTTTACTTATACTACATGTTTAAGGTGTACTGAGCTGGTCATGTGTTGTACTACGTATATGTAACTCTTTAGCAAGATTTGTAATTATATAGTACATAGTCTGTGGTAATGTACCACGTAATACTAGTACACTGTATTGTGTAGTGATTCATTGTGGCATGTTTAGTACTATAATGTGTACTAATATGGTGTATATAATAGTCATAAAGTACTTTCTTGTGGACCCTTTTAGTACTATTATGTATTAATATGTAGTAGTGAAGTACTTTGTTGCAGTACTTTGACACAATGGAAACAGGTACCTACGAGTGAGATCAATCCTTCTGTGATAGGTCCAGAATAACTGAAGATGTCGTCATTGAAGGTGGAGCCTGTGGTGAAAATAAGCGCTCTAATTGGTGAAGGGCCTGTGTGGGAGGAGTCAGGGCAAATGCTGCTGTTCGTTGACATCGCGGGCCAGAAAATCCACCGTTGGAATCCAGCAACCAATCATATCGAGTCAGTGGAGACAGGTGAGCCATTCATAATTTCTTCAGTCCAATGATTTACCTGCAGTCATCATACTGTTTGCTCTCAACTGTGCATCTCTCTGGGCCTCTCAGACGACACTGTGGGCTTTGCCGTTCCTCGGAGGAATGGTGGTTATGTTGCAGGTGTGGGTCGCAGCCTGGTGGCAGTTAATTGGTCAACTCGGTCAATGACATCACTGGTTGGGGTGGATGAGGACAAACCGAACAATCGCCTGAATGATGGGAAGGTTGATCCTATTGGGCGGTTACTGGCTGGTCAGCCTGCTCAGCTGTACACTTTAATACCTGCTCACCTGTCGGAGATGCCACGGTAATAATGTGATGCATTGCAGGTACAATGGGGAGGGAACACAGACCCGCAGAAGTAGAGAAACATCAAGGATCCCTGTTTTCTGTGAACTCTGACCTCACTGTGACCAAACAGCTGAGCCAGGTAACCACACTTGTCTAATCTCATTCTATGCACCCCGCTATCTCTCTGTACCTGCCTCACAGTCAGGTGGACATATCTAACGGGTTGGACTGCTCTCTTATCTTTCTCTCTGTACCTGCCTCACAGTCAGGTGGACATATCTAACGGGTTGGACTGCTCTCTTATCTTTCTCTCTGTACCTGTCTCACTCTCAGGTGGACATATCTAACGGGTTGGACTGGTCTCCGGACATGAAGACATTTTTCTATATTGACAGTTTGTCTTTGACTGTTGATGCCTTCAACTATGATATAAACACGGGGCAGCTTGGTAATGGTGTATTTATACTACATTAATGTGTATTAATAGATGTGTATATACACATGTAGTCACTACAATACCGAACCTACAAGATAAAATATTACTCAAAAAACTGTGTTGTTGTTCCAAGATAACCGTCGTGTTGTTTACCGTCTGAGGGAGGAAGAGGGACTTCCTGATGGTCTGACAGTCGATGCTGATGGTCGACTGTGGGTTGCTTGTTATAACGGAGGACGGGTAATCAACATTGACCCTGCCACTGGTTAGTTATACTTGTTATACTGGTCACATTCCAGTGCTTGTTGTAGTTTATGAACATCACTTTTTTCTCAGGTGTGTGTCTACAGACGGTCTCGCTACCTGTGATGAAGACCACTTCCTGTTGTTTTGGTGGTCTGGATTACTCTGAACTCTACGTGACCTCAGCCAGTTTGGGCCTTGGCCAATCAGAGATCAGACACCAACCTCTGGCTGGACACACCTTCAGGGTGAGACTGTCACCTGTATCAGACATACATGTGTTCAGTGTTCCTAGACCTTTTGATGTTGAGAACCTGTGTGTTTACATACAGGTGAGAGGCCTCGGGGTCAAAGGGCGTCCATCAAACTTGTTCTCAGGATGATCTTCGAAAGCCTCAAACAGCCAATCCAAGTGCAGACCAACAGGATGTTAATTCACTGATTATTGGACCATATGTTATTAATCAGTATTTAAGCTGTAACCCACTGACTGTTTGTGCAGGTTTTTAACCTTTAAGTGAATAAATTACTTATTGATTGACTGACTGAGCCCGTGAGACACATAATCTGTGACATGTTTACACAACATTTAACAGCCAATCAGGATGTAGAAATAATATTATGTGTGATTGTGTGTAATTGCTTAAAATTTGCATTTATGCATCTTCAAAATTTTTGTTCAGCAGCATAAATGCTGAAGACCTACAGCTGAGGGTAGGCCCCGGGTTTTATGTGTAATGTTGCTCATCATTTAATGTGACAGTGATGTATACAACTAAGAGATGACCCATTGTGTGGAAGGGTGCGTTTTATTTACACACCAAGTGCAGAATCACCAGCAACAACCAGCAAACACTGAACATTACAAGCTACACAGCCTCTAGAAAACATATGTACATGTAGAAAATGTTGTGCTGTTTTTGCTTTGATTTCATATCAAAGTTTCAGGTGCGAAATTAATGAGGGGACAGAGACGGGTAGAAGGGGTGAGGTCTAGGATGGAATGAGGTGTTGATGCACGGCTCCTTAGACCTTACACAACACTGACTCCCACAGGCAAGCAGGGACCAGAATGGAGATCCTGGCCTCAGTGTGAGAATGGACCCTTCACATGCAAACAGGGACTCCAAGTACAGAAACTCTGCAGGTAGATCCCAAGTCTGCCCATGTCACTTTGAACTTGCAGGTTTTCCTATTTTGTTCAATATAGTCCAGATTTAGCCCGACCAGTCTGCATCAGTTCACATTTATACACGTGTTACACCTGTGTTATTAGGTTTGTCTCTGTTGGTCCAGAGTTGTCCAGGTTCTATACAGGTCTGCCCACACTATACATGTTTGTTCAGAGCTTTTCAGTTTGCCCCAGTTGTGTCCTGACCAGAGTCTCACCAGCAGACTGTCATCCACAGGTCAGTGTGTTTCTGTCTGAAGACTTTACATGTGTAAAAGTGCTGAATTGTTGCAGGTTCAACTTAGACTCAGTCTTCATGATGTAGATGAAACGGCTGAGTTTCTGTGCAATAGAAAGAAAATGTGACAAAGATACAGTGCTTTGCTGTTGTCTGCTACTGCGCCCCGTCAGGGCAGTGCTGCAGACTGCAACGGAGACCTCAGTCATGTACTTAGGTGGACACGGCAACAATCAGATATTAGAATTCACTTTGAGGCAGTCCAGAGCTTAACCAACATTTCTGTTGGTGCAGTTCTGGTGTTTTCATGCTTACAGCAGAAGAGGAAGGATGGGCTCCTGGGAAGACCGGAGAGAGTTTGACAGTTAGATTCTAAGGTCTAGCTTGACACTGTGGAACTGTGGTTCTGCAATTAACACTGTTTTTTTTTCATGAAGTTAAAATTTTATAAAAATCCCTAGCTCTGGGAATGGTAGTAAGTACCATAGAGGACAGTAGAACACAATAAAAGGAGTAAAACCCTGTACAAGAACCAGTTAAAGACACAAACCAATGAAACCTAGAAAAGCCATCACAGACCTGCTGACCCAGAACCAGGACTTAGAGTCTGGTCTGTAATAACAGGGGGACATGCTGAACCCACTGACCAAGAACTTTGCACGAGGTTTTAATTCTACACAGGCTTTGAGGTGTTTGTAGCCCTCATGTTATATTAAAAGGCAGATGTTCGATGTTGAACAAACACTACTGGGTCATCAGAGAGCAGATCCACAGTGCACCCCCAGAAATGTCCTGGGAGTAAAACCAGTAAAGTCTAATTATACAGTGCTGATCCTAATGTCTGAAGCTGATGCTATATGAAGTTTATTTTTGTGTAATGTCTTTATGAAATCTTTAAAAGGAGGCTACAGGTTCCCTTTAAAAAAGCCCACTCCCCCAGTCAAAAACGTTACTTTATTTACTTTGTAACTAACCTCTGAACAACTGTCAGGAACTAAGCCAGACTTTCAGTCATGTCTTCTAGCCAAATGTAAACCAAGTTCTTAAAACATCTAGCATTACTCATCTGATTAGGGAACAGGAACCTGGCTGACATTAGATTAGACCTGTGCTTAGGGATATTTCACCAGACTTTGACTTATGTCAGTTAACTGTTGTTTTAATTCCCAGATGTTTGAATGGAGTTTGGTGTTAAAGTGCAGAGGCCATATTATTAATTATCAGCATTTGTGCAAGGGTGACATGGTGTCTGGGTGCTGGTCTGTGACAAACTGAGCAATAAAATAACATACAAATATGATGTTATCACATCGATTGATCAGAAATGTTCAAAGTGCTGATTGGTCCCATTGATCGGGGGGAGCCCTTACTTTCTCTCTCTAACACCCTCCTTTCCCATTTAGTAGTGCTCTTCGGTGTGGGCAGGGTCACAGAAGAAGCGAGAGCTGCGCTTAGCTGATCGAGCTGTAAAGGGGACAGTCTTCAGAGCTGCAGGACAAAGACAAACAGCCAGTCAGACAACAGACAGGTAATACCTGGTAAGATGGTTCAACATGTAGTGACATGTTTACCTGTGATGATGTCCTCTATGGCTCCGTCCTTCCCTTCATAAACATGGCGACTGTCTTTTCCTTGTTTACGTCTGAGTTCTGTGATCAGCTCCTGCTGCTGCCGCTTCCCCCTATGGGATGGAGACTAGAGGGTGGGGGAATGATTATTAGAAGAAGAATCTGCTTTATTATCATTGAATACATTGCTACATGTCACAATAAAATTTATTCTCTACATTTGACCCAAAACCCCTCTCATTCTCAAAATATTGGGCCACAACTGTAGTATCTAATTATACATCTACTGTATATCTCACTGGACATCAGTACAGCTTTTGATCCCATAGACCAGGCATGGGTTCGTCCTAGACTGCTGCTTTGTTAAAGTTTTCTGCTGAAAACTTTAACAAAGCCGTCAGTAAAATAATACCAGGGAGGTGTGAAAGGGCATGAGGACCATCAGCTAGGTGACTGAGGGGACAAAGAATCAGGCCAATAAATTTAAAGATTTTATTTCAGGCCATGTCTCAGAGCCACCTGAACCTCCACCTTTAACCACCAGTGCAGGAGGTGAGAGGTGAGTCTCACCTTGGTCTCCTCTTCGTCTTGCTGCTCCTCTTGCTCCAGTTTTTCCAACAACATCTGCTCCTGACGTCTCCTCTGCTCGTTCTCCTCCTCAGCTAGCTGAATCCACACAATAATTAAACATATTAATTGTATTGTCTTAACATTGTTTGGCCCATGAAGGTAATTTTGCTTGATGATATTTTGTTGCTGACTCACCCTGTAGGCTTTGATGAAGCGAACAAAGATAGGAAAGAAGACAGATGGTGGCATTGTCTTTGAGCTCTCTCCAAAAAACTTAACAACATCTTCAAATGCATCCTAGACACAATCCAATCAAAATTGTCAATTAAGCATAATTGTATGAAATCCAGGCATGTTTATCAAGCGACTGTCTGAATCTCCAGGTTACTTGTGGTATGTGCCTCTGATTTCTTTAACTGGATTTGTCAATGTTCATTGTGAGATGAAATCAGAGATGATGATTTTTTTTTAAGGAAATTGAAGTCACAATCATAGAAACATGAGTTCACATTTTACTGAGTCAGGTTGCAGATCAGTTAGAAATATCTCTAAAAGCAGCAGTGTTGTAGTTTCTAACTGAAGCAAAACACTGAAACTAATATTGAAATAAATGCCTGTATCTCTCTGTTCAGCTTCTCACTTGAGCGATGTGAGCATCTTCCTGGAGCTTGTTGAGTCGTGATTCATTCCTGCTGATGAAGTCTTTAAGGGTGGCATTGTGTTGGACACTGAACTCTCTCCAGGTGAGCTCCATGCCTCGCTGCAGCTCCTTTACATCACACAGCACATTCTCGAGACTCACTAAACACACACAGGTTAGCACAGGTGAGTAACCTGACATTTGGTACATGTGCAGGGTTCTGATTGACTGGTTCACAGACTTACCTCCAGCAGCTTTGTCGACGTAGTGAAGCTCGTTGTAGAAAAGAGATACAGCAGCATATTTCTCTTTCACCACGTTGCTAATGTAATGAAGCAGAGTCTGTTTCCTGTCTGTCGACTTTGTCTCCAGGAGCTAAACACATGTCGATAACACAGGTGTCATAGAACATATTTAAAAGGATTGTTTTAAGTTTAGAATAATACTGGTAGTAAAAAAAACGTCTTGTAAACGTCTCTTTAGCTGCTCTGGCTCAGCTGCAGCTTAATAATGTTACATTAATTTTGGTAGACGTTTCAGAGTACTTTACTTTTACTTTACTTTGCTTGGCAGACGCTTTTATCCAAAGCGACTTACAAGAAGAAGACACCAGCAATTCCATTCAGTTCTCGCAAAAGCTGAAATACTACAACAAAGCACCCTAGAGTAAACATGTCGATTTAAAAATGAGGTAGACATGTCTTCATGTCATGTGATCCGTTGATAATCAGACAGTTTTTGGGTCTCAATTAACATCTGATGTGTGCAATTGAGTGTTCATATAAATCTGTAAATCTGTATATGTTACCAGGTCCAAACTCTGCAGTTTGAATCCATACACAGCTCCCCTCTTACTGCTGTTCATGTAGTTCCCCAGAGCCAGGATGATCTACAGCAACATCAAGATCAGTGTTAGTTCAGCAGGTTTTAATTTGACAAAAAATGCATTACTTCTCAGTTTGGCAGTTGTTCATTATAGATATGATACTATCAAGCCAGGCTGACCTCGAGAATCTTCTTGAGCTTCTGAGATGATTTTATAGAAACCGAAGCAGCGATGATTGCATGTAGTTGCTAAGAGGAAACAACAAAATGAGACAGGTCACAGCTTCATGTCTCTCTATACCAAAACAGCTCAACTTTTCTTTCTGTCTTACCGGAGTCAACATTTGAATGTTATCTGAGAAGTTGCCCATAAATGTCATGATGGACATGCGCTGACTGAGTCTTTCAATGCGGCTGAACTGCATCATGAAGCGGTCTTCGTCGCTGAGAGCCTCTACTGGTTTTCTGTCCCTCTCGTATTGCCGTAGCAGTTTCACCTCAGCCTCAGTTGGCAGGAAACGCATGAGACATTCCACAAAGTCAACCCGTACTGTACGCAGGTCAAACCTGGAGACAGAAACCAGACTCTCTAACTTGGATCCAACACTGGGTACAGGTAACCACCTAGTGTCCTGCAAACACATACGTCATTTGGACTCATCTGATGAATGTTGAAAAGTTTAGTAACGAACCCTACAGTGTCATCCCATGTACATCATAAAAATCTAGGTGGTGACACAGACCTGAAGCTGCCCCAAACCCATTTAAACTTGGCAGCATGATTTGAAAGCAGAATTTGAAACTGGACTTTTGGATGGTAACAGAACTGAGCCACAGTACATCTGACGGTACTGCTTCTGATTTAATGGAATTTGTAGGGTTCTGTTTTTACACAGTACACTCGCTACATGACCCCTGACTCCTGCCTGGCTTAACTTGGGTTCACAGTTCTTCACAGTGTTATTGGTGTCTTATATATGTTACTGGTGGACCTGATGAAACTAGAAGTGGTGCTACTGGTGCAGTTGAACCTACATTTGGATGGCCCGACAGATAACCTCTGGTCCGTGACCAGCCTTCCTCAGGGTGATGGCCAGGTTCTTGGCTCTGTTGGCCTCAAGCAGAGAAACTTTGGATGGGGCTTTCTGTGGAAGTTTCTGTTTGGACAGAGTCAGGTCCACTGCTGGACCCTGAGCCTTTGTCTTGAACAGCTCCTCAAACTCCCCCATATTCAGGTCCTGTGAGAAAGACCAGTATAGGGCAACAGGGAGATAATCAGAAAGACAGAGAAATCCTTCATTTTAAAAGCAGCATATATATGTAGTGTAATTATTAAAGATAGTAAAAAACCTTTGTGTGCTTTTATGTGTAAAAACTTTACTTTAATTAGTGCTGCTTCAACCAGTGACCCTTCCTGCGAGCCCTCAACCTTCGGCCCTCAAGTAGCCTTTTACCATCATTCCTGCAGGTAGCCTTCAACCGTTGGCCCTGCCTGCTAGCCTTCATCCGTCGGCCCTGCAGGTAGCCTTCAGCCATCGGTCTTAAATCATCTGCCCTGCAGATAGCCTTCAACCATCGGCCCTGCATGCCTAGTAGCTCTCAACCAGCGACACTTCCTGCGAGCCCTCAACCATCAGCCCTCAAGTAGCCTTTTACCATCTACCTAACCCTAACCCTAACCCGTCTTCCTGCTAGCCTTCAACCATCTGGCCTGCCTAGTAGCCTTCAATTTAATTCAATTCAATTCAATTTTATTTATATAGCGCCATTTTACAACAAAAGTTATCTCAAGGCACTTTACAGTG
>JAUMTR010000011.1:15437328-15456027 GCA_032270685.1 Microctenopoma stevenorrisi | reverse complement strand
GTGTGTGTGTGTGTGTGTGTGTGTGTGTGTGTGTGTGTGTGTGTGTGTGTGTGTGTGTGTGTGTGTGTGTGTAGTCTCAGGAGGACCGTGACACTCGCAGGTTTCAGTTAAAAATTGCTGAGCTAAGCGCCATCATCAGAAAGTTGGAGGATCGAAATGCTCTGCTGTCAGAGGAACGCAACGAACTGGTAACACTCAACACTCAGAATCTTATGATGATGTTGTAATAGACACTCAATTACATAATATATTTCCTAACTTAAATCTGATTCTAACCTGAAAAAAAAACAGATCTGAATCCTCAAATAGTTTGATTAAAGAATTAAGACCAGACAAAATTTCCTCACAGGGTAGAACCAAAAGACAGAAGCACAGGTCTACACACATACAAATGTACACCAACAAATAAACACCATCAATCTATGGTCCAACTGGGTTCTCTAGATTCTCTCTTTTTTATGTATTTTCTGAAGTCTAAGTCATATCCTTAGCTTCTATATTTTATATGTTATATATTTTGTTGTTGGCCACTGCAGCTGAAGCGCTTACGAGAGGCAGAGAGTCAGTTTCTTCCTCTTCTGGACAAAAACAAACGTCTAAGCAGGAAGAACGAGGAGCTGGCTCTAGCCCTGCGCCGCATTGACAACAAGCTCCGCTTCGTCACCCAGGAGAATCTAGAGATGGTAACTATGGTAACCCCTGATCCCAACAACACATCGGCACAGTCTGAGTGATGGTTTGTCCCAGTCAAACCAGTGGAACAGTTTCAGCTACACTTATACAGTTTTACTGTAGGACAACACTGTCTAATCATTCATAATTCGTAACATCAGAGAAATGAAAGTTGACTATCACTGCAGACTGAATGAATTTACAATCTTCTTTGTAACTATGGCAACAGTAGTGTTGTGTTGTCCACAGAGGAGACCAAGTTCATTAAATGACCTAGACCGCAGCCACTGTACCAGTTACCATGGTTATGGCCAAGATGAGAGAGAGATGGAGTTTCTACGGTTACAGGTGATGGAGCAGCAGCACATCATAGAAGACTTGTCCAAGGTATTGTTGTGTATGCTACTACTGCTGTAAATACACCTAATACTGCTGTTACTCCTGACGTCAGTGTACTTCTAGAGGGTTGATGTAGAGGATTGCGTCAGGAAGGGCATACAAATTTCAGTGAATATTCTCAATCATCCAGGTAATGTTATCTCAAAAAAGGTTTTTCCAGTGGCAACTGGAATTGTTTTAGTTCCTTCACAAAACTTCACCTTTCCATTCCAGAAAGCTTTCTCAATAAGTCATGTGACTTCAATACTGGGACTGGTTGAGGCCCAGGTTAACAATGACTGCTGTTGGCCAACAGGGCACTGTTCACCAAAGACTGAGGAAGAGGATATGAGGAAGATGTATTAGACATGATTAGACAGGCAGACGAGATGGAGAGAAGGAAAATGGATATAATGTGTGTGCAGGAGACCAGGTGGGGGGGGGGGGGGGAGGGCAAGGCCAGGAGCACTGAAGGTTAATTGTTCTGTCATGATTTAAAAGCAATAAAAATTAAATAGGGGTAATCCTGAAGGAGGAGTATGTCAGGCAGAAGACAAATAGGAGTTATGGAGAAAGTTAGATAAAATGGTGGAGTTTTCCTAGGACAGAAAGACTGGTGATGGGAGCAGATTTAAATGAAATGTAGGTGAAAGGAACAGAGGTGATGAGAAGGTGTTGGGTAGGTATAGTGTTAAGGATAGAAATTAAGAAAGACAGTGGCATATGGAAAATGGATGGAAATGGCTGTGGTTACCACATACTTCGAGAAGATGAAGTAATATAGGGTGATGTATAATAGTAGGGGAAGCTTATGAATGTTAAAAAAATGAGAGCGAGGGCAGATGTAGGAGAGATGGAGAATGAGAGGGTGCGGGAATAGATAGGGAACGTACTCTTACTGATCATCAAGAACAAGAGTGATGTGCAGAACTTAGGAAACTACAGAGGGATAAAGTTTCTGACCCATACTGTGTAGCTATGGGAAAGATGTTGAAACTGGTTCTAGAGAGAATAAGAATGAAAATAGAAACAACACAGAATACATGTGTGTGAAGAGACGGCCTGGTGGCTCAATGGGTTAAGCGGCAGACTGGGATGCAGATGGTTACAGGTTCGAAATCCCGTCTGACTCCTAGTCCATCCCCAGGTGTGTCCACCCAGTGCTAGCTCCCTGTAAGTCACTTTAGATAAAAGCTAGATAAAAGATAACCCTAACCCAAGCAAAGTAAAGAGACAGGTCATAAGCTGTTCATGCAAGAGGAAATAGTGAAGGTAGAGAAGTTTAAATACTTGGGCTCAACCGTACAAAGTAACAGACAGAGCAGTAGAGAAGTGAAGAAGAGGGTGCAGTGGGTGGAGACGAGTGCCAGCAGTGATGTATGACAAAAAGATGGGAAAGGGCAGATTTACAATGCAGTAGTGGGACCTGCTATGATTGGTTAAGAGACATTGGCACTAACAAAGAGAGTTGGATGTGGCAGAGCACGTGTTACTGGGACATCCTGTCAGTAATGAGTTACAGTAGTCAAGTCTACAAATAACAAATGCATGGACTAGTTTCTAAGCATTACTTGGAAATAGGTTGATCTTAATCGTATTAATATTCTTCAGGTAGATGAAGAATGTTCTACCCGGTAAAAAAGATTGTTCTAAAAACACATTCTGTAAAAATTAAAGTGAAAATTTTGAATTTTATATTATAATCGTCGTTTTGAAATGTTTAAGAGATAAATTACTCAGTTTTTTGTCATTAAATTACAGTAAATTCATTTATTTTAGGTTGGTATTTTCCATCTCTAAAATGCTGAAAAAAACAACAACAAAACAATTATTAAAAATAAACCTGTAAGGTTCCGAAAGGAATATCTTGTAGGTAAACAGTGCAGTAAACCTTTTTAAATTGTTAATCTGTTCTATAGTATAGTCACCTGTGACAAGAGGCTGTGGCTTAGGTTGCTGAGAGATGAGTATATTAACATAATTTCTCTATTTTTCTGCTTTTCATGTCACATTCTAAGTTACAAGTTCTATTATTTGTTTGTCATGTTCATAGTTCTGAATTTCAGGAAACGTGGCATGAGTCTGTCGTTGTACATTTATCAACATGCTGTTGCAGCAGAATGGAAACAGTTTCACTATTATTACTACCACAACTACACTTACCTACACACAATTAAAAAATTATATATTAACATAAATTGTTTTTTTCAGGCTCTAGAGACGGCTGGGTATGTAAAGAATGTTATAGTAAGTATAGCGTATAACTACTTCCACTGTTAGTATTATAAATGCCAGTATGATGCCAGTATAAATGCCATTGCCAGTGTGTTATTAGGGTCATGTGTCAGAGTGTGAAAATCTGTGAACTTGGCTGTCGTTGTTTTGCTATGCAGGAGAGAGACATGTTACTGAGGTACAGACGACAAGAGTCAGTGAGGCGGAAACGCACCTTCAGAGCCTGCAGGGTTAGTCTGTCCCACTTCATTGCTACATTAATACAACCATAGCTATATTTATTCATTTAATAGTACCACTGGAAAGTTAAAACTACTATTTGGTTAGTGTTCCACAGCAGCAAAAACCCTCATTGCTCACAACAGTTTTATCCACTCCCAAACATCAATTCGTTTCAGAGAGTTTTAATAATTTTTGTCTGTCGTCCATGTGAGGCAGATTTGTTAATGTACAGTTTAGCCATTTACAAGTTTCCTCATCTGACTGCAGTAACCGTACTGCAACAAACGCTGATAATGCTGTGATTTACAGTAGTACTACAGTCTGGTTTTACTGTGTTGTGTAGTCTGGATCAATAAGGCTGATGTTAATATATGATTAATATATGTCTAATGTGCACAGGTTATAGAGACGTTTTACGGTTACGATGAAGAGGGCTCTGTGGACTCTGATGGATCATCTTTGTCCTTTCATACTGATAGAACTCCAGACACTGAACCAGAGGAGGCAAGACACAGACACACACACCCTACCCCATCCCCATCCTCTAACAGTTCATCAGAAAGCCGAGACAGAATTTCCAGATTCATAGAATAATTTCAGCATAAAAACATAACTGAGATTGTCAGGGGTCTGAATGGTTCTCTACCTGGTCTTCTTACTGCTCATGTGGTTCAGGTATGTGTGCGTGAGGAGACGGAGCTCCGTTACCGTCAACTGACTCAGGAGTACCAGGCGCTTCAGCGAGCATATGCCCTGCTGACAGAGACAAGTGGAGGAAACTACGATGCTGAGAAAGAGATCAAGGTGAATGAACCAGTGAGGAATGCACCAACAAGTTGCTGGTTCTGTTGTCTGCATTTAAGCAATGCACCAACAGGTTGCCGGTTCTGTCTGTTTTTCAGACCAGAGAGCAGCTGCTGACTGAAATCAGCAGATATCAAAGCAGAGTCGCAGATCTGGAGTCAGCGTTGAAACAACAAGGACTGGTAACACAATTCTGTTCAATAAAAAAAAAACCAATGCAACAGTTGCCCCCCCAAAAAGCAAAAAGAGCTCTGTAACACCTCCAGAAACTGCCACCATATAAAATGCTACACTGTTCATGGCAAGACAGACTCAGTGCAACAAACACTTCACATAAGAACTTAATCATTGGATGTTGGTATTCATTCTGCAAAAATAGACAAAAGAAACCCAAAGACAGGCATTCAGGGAAATATCCTATGTGGCCCACCTCTGTCACCTTACTTTACTTTGCTTGGCAGAAGCTTTTATCCGAATTACAGGGAGCTAGCGCTGCGTGTCTGGCTTAGGGACACACCTGGTAGAGGATGGATTAGGAGTCAGACGGGGTTTCGAACCTGCAACCATCTGCATCTCAGGCTGACGCTTAACACATTGACCTACCAGGCCCCTGTCACTGCTATACAACTTGCAAAGAGCCTGTCTCAAAACATAACACATAATATAAACAATATTAGACATAGCCAATCAATTTCAATTGACAAAATCATTGGCAATACAGTGGTCAAACACTATAACACGGTTCACCTTTTCAGTTTCTAATCATCCAAATCTTCCGTCAAAGCTTTGTTGAACACATGGGGTGCATGCTTTAATCCTATAGGCAAACGCTGATAGGTATGTGACTGATGCGAATAGGGAAATGCAAACAAAGGTTAAAGTTAAAATTTTCCATCCCATTATTTTGTTCTACAGTCATCTGATGCCGAGTAGCATCCAAAACCACTCCTTCCTGACAATAGTAGAGCTGCTCTGTAGCTGACCTGACACACTGCGGGCAGCTTGGGGCAACTGCTCTACCTCCTGAGCCACAGCTGCCCCATATATGTGTATTATATTGTGATAAAACCAACCCTGTTTCCGGCAGACCATGTGATGTGTGTGCATGATTGTATTCTTCTTTCAGTGTGTGTGTGAATGTGTGTGTGTGAATGTCTATGTGCCAATGAACCTTACGCAACAGTCTACTATGCGCATGTGCATTGTACCCATTCACCCATGTGTAAGGGACTGAGGAATAGCGGACCCAAAAAGGCACTTAAAATGCAGGAGTAAAATTATGAGGTTTTAATACCAAAAAATAACCAGGGAAAAATTACACAAACACTACTGAAATAAAAAAGAGAACGGCCAAAATAAACCAACAAACACAAAACTAACTTGATCAGAGGCACAATCAGTGATAAACTAAAATCACTCATAAAGAGAAAAAAAATAAACCCAGGTTATAAATTAAATACGGGACTAATCAAAGCAGGCAGGCAAAACAAAAGAACAGGAAAACTAAATTACACCTGAAGTGACATAATGGAAAAAGGACACGGAATTAACACACACGATGGTGGCAAAGCATAGACCAATAGACAGAGAAGGAAAAACCCAGAGGGGACAAAAAACAAAACTGACCCGGACAGGAGTGTAGGATGCAGGAGGAAGCCGCCAGAAAGAGGTTCAGAAAGCACCGGGATCAGAGGGAACGAATATAAAGAGACGTAATCAAATCAAGAAAGAGGTAACAGGTGAGTGTGATAGGTAGTGAGGTAAGTGGAAACAGCTGAAAATGATTATAGCGAGAAACGGGAGCGGGGCGTGATCAGGTGAGGGAAAGACAACAGAAAGGAAAACAAAAACACGGAAAAGACTTGGGCAAACCGTGACAACATGGGGTTGGACTGACTCACGGTAGGCGTATTGGGTCACTTTCCGTTGTCAACACTAATTGTTTTGTTACATATTGTGTTGTTTAACGCTTGAATTACCCATTGCACTTTTATTATCTGACTTCTGTCAGTGTCAGTCAGTGTTTGGTGACAGCTAAATCATACGCTTATTATGAAGCACTTGTTTTTTTGATCAATTCTGCTAACTTTGTTAGTGACTACTAGCTAGTACCCAGTCTTTATGCTAGCTATGGCCCCCATGCCTATCTCTTCTTTTTCTCCTGCTTTGACCTATTCTGGGGGTATCTGTAATTAGTGTGAGTTATTTTGCAGCCTTAGAGGCGGGGATGACGCATATAGGAAACTCAGTTCCGCACCATGGAAAATAAACCAGTTAGCCAGGTGCCTGTAGATTATGTGGAGTCAATTAGCTTAGCTTCTGTTAGCTTAACCACCAGCAGATGTTCCCAAGCAGCCGGGAAACCCAGCCGGCTGGGTGAGTCAGAGTGGGGAGTGAGTCCGTATGAGGCATAGTCAGAAGAAGCCACCCAAGGTTATCCTCCTTTTTAGTTGTTTCTCTCTCTCTCTCTCTCTCTCTCTGTCTCTAACCATGACATCATTACATGTTGTCAACACTGTGTCTTCTCTCTCCCCTAGTTGTGCTTCGTCCTTCTGTCTCTTTCTCTTTCTGCAGGTGTCCTTGACCTTTGAGTTGTGTGATTTTACCTTGTAGCCACTGGTCTAACCAACCTGCCCAGTGCTTCGCCTGCCCCTCCTTGTTGTTGTTATGATCTCTGTTAACTGCTGTTCCTTTCTCTCCCCTTTGTCCACTAATCCCAACCGGTCGAGGCACATGGCCGTCCACCCTGAGCTGGGTTCTGCAAGAGGTTTCCTCCGTTAAAGGGAGTTTTTCCTCTCTACTGTCTCCTTGTGTTGCTCAAGTGGGACTGTTGGGTTTACTGCATTTTTTTATATATACACCTATATTTTTGCAAGGTCCTAAGCTTGCTATGTAAAGTACCCTGAAATTACTTTTGTTACTGAAATTACACTGATGTTGTGGTCAATATTGTCGAAAGCCGCACTAGGGTCTAACAAGACAAGTCCATTGTGTGAGGCGAGTAAGAGAAGATCATTAGTGCCTTTTATCAGTGCTGTTTCTGTGCTATGATTTACTCTTAATCCTGACTGAAAAGGGTTAGGGTTAGGCTGATATTTAATAATCCACATTTAATTGTTTTGATTTTTTTTCTTCTGTTCAGTAAGAGGAGTGTTTTTTTTTGTTAGGTTCTTATCATTCACTACTCTTGTGTTAATTTTTGATTTATATAATTTAGCTGGACGGGGAGCAGACACAGTCTCTCTGGGGTGCTGATAGTTTTGGGGGGGTGACGACAGTAAAGAAGCTGCAGAGAGGCGTGTAAGACGCCCTAACCCTCCACTCCGGGATATCGGGCTTTAGGAGATCTAACAAAATCTGCCATATTCCTAGAAATAAGAGCTGCACTGTCCCATAACGTAGGATGGATGCCTTCTAATCAGCCCAGGTTTTCTCCAAAACAATTTACGGTTGTCTATGTAGCCCACGTTGTTATCGGGACACCACCTAGACAGCCAGCGATTAAATGACAATATGCCGCTAAACATATAGTCACTAATCAGATTGGGAAGAGGACCAGAGAAAACTATGGTGTCCGACATTGTCTTTGCATAATTACACACGGATGCAACGTCAACTTTAGTGACCTCCAACTGGCGTAGCTGGGTGTCATTACCTCCTGCGTGAATTACGATCTTACTATATTTACCTTTATCCTTAGACAGGAGTTTCCAATGGGACTCGATGTCGCTCAATCTGGCCCCCGGAATCCAAAACGACTTACAAGGAGCAGCCTGGTAGCTCAATGGGTCTAGTGTCAAACTCTGATGGAGAAGGTCGAACCCCGTCTGACTCCTAATCCATCCCCTACCAGGTGTGTGGAAAGTAAAGGAGAAGACACCAGCAATTACCATTCAGATATTCGGAAAAGTGGAGATACTACAACAAAGAACCCTTATCAAGACAAGGAACATGCATATGAATTGTTTAGTGATAGACAACATAATGAGTGTGTGTGAATGTGGTAGACTCACTTAAAGTACTTTTTGAACAAGGAGGTGTTTAAATGTTTTTTTAAAGGTGGTGATATGGTCAGCCAGTCGAATGGGGCAGAGCAAGTTGTTTCACCAGCCAGAGACCACAAAGGAGAAAAAACTTGATTATGATCTCAGACCTTGTGAAGACGAATTTTTAGCCTCATTTCATTCGCAGATCCGAGAAAGTGTGCAGGAGTGTAACTTATCAGTAGTGTGTTAAAGTAAGATGGAGCAGATCCATTGAGAGCCCTGTAGGCATCGAGGATTTAAACTGGATGTGAGGAAGAGAGGTGAGAAGAGGTGTGACATGATTGTATTTCGGCTGGTTAAAAATGAGGCGGGCCGCCGCATTTTGTACTATCTGGAGGGGTTTGATGGTGACTGCAGAAGCTCCAGCCAGGAGAGAGTTGCAATAGTCACGTTTGGATATGACCATTGCCTGGTCAAGGAGCTGTGCAGCCTGTTGGGCAAGAAAAGGCCAATTTTTTCAGATGTTTGGGAGAGTAAATCTACAGGACCTGTAGCAACATGCTCATTCAGGCTTAGCTTGTCATCTAGCCAAACTCCAATGCTTTTGGCAGACTGTGTAGGTTTTATTTTTAGCGAGCCAATTTGGATTGAGATTTACACTTGACTATGGTCACTGGAGTCCCTAGTTTCATGTTCCTGATTATGGAGCTGCCAATAATCAGAGTGGGTAATTCAGCTTGTGTGTCGCTGAGCAGAGACAACTTATTAGACACGTGAACAGGATGGTGGTGAACCTTGGGGGGCTTCCTCTGACTATGCCTCTTACGGACCGTCACCCAGCCGGCCTGCTTTTCCCAGCTGCTCGGGAACAACTGCCGGGGGGAGGCTAATTGTAGCTAAGCTAGCAGAGGCTAAGCTAGTTGGCTCCACACCAGGTACGGTCACCTGGCTAGCTGGTTTACTTTCCATGGTGCGGAACCGAGTTTCCAAACCTGCCATCCTCGCCTGTTAGGCTGCAAATAACTCACACTTATTACAGATACCATTATCAGTAAATGAGGCAGAGGAATATGAGTAAATATGACAAAACAGGCCATAACTCGCATAAAGACTGGGTACTAGCTAGTGGTCACTAACAAAGTTAGCAGAAGTTTTAAAAAAATAAGTGCTTGAGTACAACACTGACCGCAGAAGTCAGATAATAAGAGTGCAGAGGGTAATTCAAGCAGCAAACAACATGTTACAGATCAATCAGTGTCGACAACAGGAAGTGACCCAATACGCCTACTGTGAGTTGGTCCTCAGAAACACACATAACAGCCACAACATTACTGCCTTTGTATAATGTCTGACCGTGGAATGACACCATTTAAACACAATTTGAACCCAAATTCACTGCAATAAGTCTTGGTGAGACACACACAACTGAACCAGGGACATTTAAACACAAATACAGTCAATTTGAATGGCCAACGTCACCATAATCTGACATAGACAGCTGAAGAAGTTTGATCAGATCCTTCCAAATTAAAATTTACTTTAATTCGATTCATCTTTATTTGTATAGATAAGAATATTGTAGGCGTTCCTGCAGTTCACAGGATAACAGACAGATATAGAACAAACTGTAGAAAATAGAACAGTTAACGTTAATAAAGGGCTAAACCACACCACAAAATTATCCTGATACTGATCTATGACCTGCTACAGGTGTGTGTACCTAAAGATCTACCGCATCCATAAAGTGTGAAAAGAAACTTGGTGGAAACCTTGACCAACTGAAACAAACCACAATACAGTTTTGTGCTACAAATAATTAGAAGGATTCCACCCTGTGGTCAATAACCAGGGAGGGGTTTACCTGTCATATTACACACTGCATATGCAAAAAACACCAAAACTCATAACAGGCTATCAGTTGGAACATGGTGACTGTTGGTTCTCTGTGGAATGTGACTTAACATCTCAGACATAGAACAAAATAGAATGTGGACCAGGTGTCCTAGAGCTGAAAAATACTGTTTAGTTATAAACTTACTGTGTCCGTCTGTCTCTGTCTCAGGATGTGAAGTGGGTAGAAGAGAAGCACGCATTGTATCAGAGGAACCAGGAGCTGGTGGAGAAGGTGAAGCACAGATTTGTATTTTATGGAACACAAACTAAAAACCATGATGACACCATTTAGTTTGTTATCACACCAACAACGAGAAATTCAGACAGGAGCTGTTGTCCCCGGTAGTGAGATACCTAAAGAACATACACAGAGAATCGCTGACGGTAGATATATAGGACACATTTTTTATTTTAATTCCTGTTGGGTTTATCATCTAGGTGGTCGCAAAGTAAACAATGTGTATATGGAGAATGGAGGCATTTCAGGAGGCTTCATGCCTTACATGCCTCCACTCTGAAATGTTAGGTTTAAATAGTCTAATAAACTGGGCCATATATCCAGAGACACAGTGAAACAGTGACAATTGTCTGTGCATCCACAAAACAATGCAAACAGCTACTAATCGCAGACTTTTTAACTCACTGATAAATCTAATCTAAGGGAGATTTAAGAATCATGAAACTAAACACAAAACAAGTGTTTTTCTGACTGTTTGCATGTGATGATGCAGGTGAGACAGATGGAAGTTGAAGATCTGCGGCTGAGAAATGATATCCAGGACAACAAGGATCAGAATGAGCTGCTAGAGTTCAGGATCTTGGAACTTGAGGTAAAAATACTCAGAGACACAACAACATGTTCAAAACATTACACACTGATGTCAACAACAGCAGCTTTCCATTTCATGTTCAGGAGAGGGAGCGACGATCACCTGCCATTAACTTCCAGCAAGTCCATTTCCTAGAAGGCCTCAGTCCTCTACAGATATACTGCGAGGCAGAGGGGGTCACAGTGAGTAAAACCCATAAACAGCCCAACGCAGCAAAACACCTAATTACACTCCATAAACATGCCAGTATAACAATTTGTTTCTGTTTATCAGGACATTGTAATCAGCGAGTTGATGAAGAAGCTTGACATCCTGGGAGATAACGCCGTAAGTGTATGTAGAATTTCTTTAGTTAATGTTTCTGTCTGTTACAGCTTCAGATTCTTTCTGATGCACATCAACAGAACCACATCCCGTTTATTTCTGATTACACACAATTTAAGCAACTTTTCTGAATCACAATCCAGATGTAACCCTGTCTGCAAATTGACTAGGAGTTATGACTCCTAGTCAATTTGACTGAGTTTTTTCCATATCTTCAAGTTAAAACTAAATGCAAAACACAAAAAACAGATTGTGACATAACATTTCATTTGGTCTTTATCAAATCTATACCACAGGCATAGCAAAGTGAGCATATAGCCTTCCCTGAGGTGCACCTCATGTTTTCGTGTGATTGATAGGTCATATGGACCATTCTTTACTTTACTTGGCAGACTCTTTTATCCATAGCGACTTATAGCAAAGGATAAGACACCAGCAATTACCATTCAGTTTAGTGCTAGACAACATGAGTGTGTGCGCGTGTGTGTGTGCGCGTGTGTGTTAGACACACTTGAAGTACTTTGTGCGTTTTGGACCATCTGGAGGGGTTTGATGGTAACTGCTGAAGCTCTGGCCAGGAGAGATTTGCAATAGTCAAGTTTAGATATGACCATTGCCTGGACAAGGAGCTGTGTAGCCTGTTGGGTGAGAAAAGGCCTATTTTTTCTGATGTTGTGAAAAGTAAATCTACAGGACCTGGAGGTCGCTGTGACATGCTTATTCAGGCTCAGGTTGTCATCTATCCAAACCCCAAGGCTTTTGTCAGACTTTGTAGGCGTTAGTTTTCGAGAACCGATTTGGATTGAGATATTTTGCTGAGGGGAGTTGCTGCCTGGAAAGAACAAGATAATTTGAAAGTGTCGCTCAGACATCCAAGCCGATATGTCTGAGAGACAAGCTGAAATTTTTGTTGACACTATGGTATCCTCTGGTGGGAAGGACAAATTAAGCTGTGCATCATCAGTGTACGAGTGGTATGAAAATCCATGGGATTGGACGATGTTACCAAGAGAAGGAGTGTACAGTGAGAAAGAGAAGAGGCCCAAGGACAGAGCCATGTGGGACCCCTGTGGTTACCTTAGATAGTGTGGATTTCTCACCTCCCCACAATACCCGGAAGGACCTATCCTGAAGATAGGAGAACCAGTTCAGTACGTTTCCTGTAATTCCTAAATCTGAGAGTGTAGAGCAAAGAATCTGGCGGTTAACAGTGTCAAAAGTAGCAGATAGGTCCAAAAGGATGCAGATAGATGATCTGCGGGCAGCTCTTGCAGGACGAAGGTCATTCAACCTTTGCCAGGAGGGAGGTTTCGGTTGAATGTCCTTTTCTGAAACCAGACTGGAGAGGCTCAAGTAGATCGTGCTCTTGGAGAAATGAAGAAAGTTTAGCTAGAATGGCTCTTTCAAGAATTTTAGAAAGAAATTGAAGATTGGAGGGTGTGGGAGTGAGGGACTGGGTGGTAGCTGTCCAGTAGAGAAGGATTAAGTGTGGATTTTTTAAGTAGGGGAGCCTGTTTGAAAGTGGTGGGGAACGTTCCTGTTGCAAGTGAGGAATTTAGGACATGTGTCATTGGAGAAATAATAGTGGGTCCTATGGTTTGAAGAAGATGTGAAGGACTGGGTTCGAGGGAACAGGTGGTAATGTCTTCTATATATATATCTACATTCAATTGAACTTTATTTATATAGCGCCAATTCACAACATAAGTCATCTTAAGACACTTTACAGTGTAAGGTTTAAGACCTTACACATTATATGAATATATACAGAGAAAACCCAACAGTTCCACTTGAGCAAGCGATGAGGGGACAGTGGAGAGGAAAAACTCCCTCTAAGAGAAAGAAACGTCCAGTAGGACCAGGCATAGGGTGGGCGGCCATCTGCCTCGATCGGTTGGGGTTAGTGGACAGAGGAGAGAGAAAAGAACAGCAGGTAACATAGAAAATAACAAGAACAAGGAGCAGCAGACGACATAATGTTAACATGTAATGATGTCATGGTTGGAGACAGCGAGAGAGAGAGAGAAATGAAGGCAAGTGTAACCGGCCTGCAGTGCGTCTTCTCTTTCAGCCGGAAAGAAACCTGCGTTGTGTTGTTGTGCGGTGAAATTAAGATGGAGGAGCGAAGACAACCACTGTATTGCTGTTCTATACAAATACGATTAACAGAAAATTGATACAAAAATAAATGGATGGACTTTTGGGGAAATATAAAGCTAATTAACATACCCGTTACACAAGGAGCTCAGAGTGTCAGGGAAGTCCCCCCAGCAGACTAAACCTATAGCAGCATAACTAAGAGATGGTTCCGAGTCCCCTGATCCTTCTCTAACTATAAGCTTTATCAAAAAGTAAAGTTTTAAGTCTAATCCCAAAGGTAGAGAGGGCGTCTGCCTCCAGAATTTAACTGGAAGCTGGTTCCACAGGAGAGGAGCTTGATAAATAAAGGCTCTGCCTCCCATTCTACATTTAGAAACTCAACACAATAGTCAGAACTCTGGCTGCAGCATTTTTGATTAACTGGAGGCTTTTGAGTGAGTTATTGGGACATCCAATCATTGACATGCTAGCTGTTGTCATTTTGATGTTTCTGACTGTGCTTTGACCTGTTTTTTCTGTAGAATCTGTCCAATGAGGAGCAGGTGGTGGTGATTCATGCTAGGACAGTGCTCACGCTGGCAGAGAAGGTAAGACAGATCTGAACCTGACCTGTGAGCTGGTTTAAATTATAGTTAGATGGGGTAGAAGTATATTAACCTAATACTCAACTAAAAGTGCAAGTACATGCCTAACATAGACATTACACAGAAGTACCACTTCAATATCATTCCTCAGTTGATATATATGCTACAAAATGTACTTAAGTTAGACGTGTACTAGCTCTTTGTACACATATAACTTCTTTTCTATGGTATGTGCTACAGAAACATTGTTTACTTATAGTTGGTATCAGAGCTGAGTTGGCCCTTGTTTATTATTTTCTCATCAGTATGGATGGTGTATGTTTTAGACTACTTAAATGTGCTTTATTTAGTCCAATGTCTGAGCTTTCTGTATTTATGGACCCAAATTATCACATAAAAAAAACAGCAGCTTATACATGATACAGTGGCCGTGGTGTGGTCAAACACCGCTCAAAAGTTGTTTACTTCCTCCGTGCACCTGCCAGCTGTTTGATAGTTTTCACCTTTATGGAGTATTTTCTAGGTAAATACTTGCACTTTCACTTGAGTACTGAGTTTGTGTACTTTATACACCTCTGTGCTGGGTTGTTACCAGTTACCACTCCACCACTGTAGGTAAGAGTCAGAGCTCTAAACCTGATTCAGGTTATTAATTGTAATTGTGTGTCAAACACACCAGCTCACAATGTTGTGGCCATTACAGAGGCCATTGTCATTGTAACAAGAACAACAAAATAAGGTGCAGTCCCTGTGTCCGAGAAATATATATATTAAAAAATAAATATATAAAAGATGCAAAATAAATAGGATAAAAATTAGCAACATATATAAATATACTTACAAAAGGCTATAACATTATAACAGCATGAATCCTTATTGCACCTGGTTAAATTGGAAGTGAAAACCAAATGTCATTCAGTGCCCTAATGGCAACAGGGTAGAAACTGCTTCAGTGATTTGCTCTGCACTGCACTGGAGAACCATACGTTAACTATAACAATGCCTAAAAACGCAGTTTTACCTGTTAAACTTTAAGCACCTCCTCCAGCTCCTCTGGGGGGACCCCAAGGCGTTCCCAAGCTAGCCAGGAGATGTAATCTCTCCAGCGTGTCCTGGGTCTGCCCCGGGGCCTTCTCTCAGTGGGGCATGCCTGAAACACCTCCCGAGGGAGGCGTGCAGATGGCATCCTGACCAGATGCCCGAACCACCTCAACTGACTCCTCTCCACACGAGGAGCAGCGACTTTACGTTGAGTCTCCCCCAGGTGACCGAACTTCTCACCCAATCTCTAAGGGAGAGTCCAGCCACCCTGCGCAGGAAACTCATTTCTGCCGCTTGTATCCGCCATCTCGCTCACTACCCAGAGCTTGTGGCCATAGGTGAGGGCAGGAACATAGATCGACTGGTAAATTGAATACCTTGCCTTTTGGCTCAGCTCTCTCTTAATCACAACGGACCGGTGCAGAGCCCGCATTACTGCACTGAACCGCTGTCGACCTCCCGCTTCATTTGTCCCTCACTCGTAAACAAGACCCCGAGATACTTAAACTCCTCCACTTGAGGCAGCATCCTGTCCCCAACACAGAGAGAAATATCCACCCTTTTTTCTGCCTTAGAACCATGGTCTCGGATTCAGAGGTGCTGACTCTCATCCCCGCCGCTTCGCACTCAGGCTGCGAACTGCTCCAGTGAAAGCTGGAGGTCACTGCTGGATGCCAACAGTATCACATCAACTGTGAAAAGCAGTGATGAGATTAGGAGGTCACCAAACAGGCCCCCCTCCGCACCTTTGCTGCACCTATAAATTCTGTCCATAAAAGTTATGAACAGAATCGGTGACAAAGAGGCAGCCCTGGCGGAGTCCAACGTCAACTGGAAACTAGTTTGACTTATTTCCGGCAATGTCCTTTATCTGTCCTGAACCAAGCCCCTGCTCCTCCCGTACAGGGACATAGTGGCTAGTAGCAGCGAGCCCTGTACCCCGTATTCTTGGAGCACACCCCACAGGATCCCTCGAGGGACACGGTCAAATGCCTTCTCCAAATCTACAAAACACATATGAATTGGTTGGGCAAACTCCCATGCCCCCTCTAGGATCCTGGCCAGGGTGTAGAGCTGGTCCAGTGTCCCACGACCGGGACGGAATCCACATCGTT
The DNA here is from genome assembly GCA_032270685.1 of Microctenopoma stevenorrisi. Lineage (NCBI taxonomy): Eukaryota > Metazoa > Chordata > Actinopteri > Anabantiformes > Anabantidae > Microctenopoma > Microctenopoma stevenorrisi. The sequence goes on along the minus strand of JAUMTR010000011.1, from coordinate 15,439,843 downwards.
CTTCTTGGATCCAAGATTCGACTATCGATCAAACTCTCTTCTCCAGCATCCCTGCATTAACCTTACCGGGGAGGCTGAGGAGCGTGATCCCCCTGTAGTTGGAGCACATCCTTCGGTCCCCCTTCTTAAAAAGGGGAACCACCACCCCGGTCTGCCCATCCAGGGAAACTGCCCCTCATGTCCATGCAATCAACCAAGAAAGCCCCACAACATCCAGAGCTTTAAGGAACCCAGGATAGACCTCATCCACCCAGGGGCACCTTGGAGTTTCCCAACTACCTAGGTAACTTCAGCCCCCGATATGGACAAATCCTAACCCCTAACCCGCTCTACAATGTCTACAGTTGAAGTCACCACTTTCCCCTCCTGAGACGCTTGATGGTTTGCCAGAATCTCCTCTGTGCCGATCGAAACTCTTTTTCCCGAAGGTGCAAGGAAGCAACCCGAGTTTTTGCCTCTACAACAGCCAAGGCTGCTGCACGCTTGACCTGCCGGTACAGCCCAGCTACTTCTAGAGTCGTATTGATCAGGGAGACCTGATAGGACTACTTCAGCTTGACGGCCTCACGTACCTTAGGTGTCCCCCACCGGGTACGGGGATTGCCACTACTAGAGGCACCAACAACCTTATTGCCACAGCTCTGCACTGCCGCTTCGGCAATGAAGGCCATTCTGGGCTGATTAGAAGAGACGGCATCTATCCCACTTTGGACAGTTCAGCTCTCATTTCTAGGGATATGGCTGAGTTTATTAGACCTTGGAATCCCGGAGTGGAGCCCAGGACGCAGAGTTGCAGTCTTACACACCTCTCTGCAGCTTCTTTACTGCCGTCACCCCCCCCAAAACTATCAGCACCCCATAGAGACTGTGTCTGCTTCCAGTCCATCTAAATTATATAAATCAAAAATTAACACAAGAGTGAATGATAAGAACCTAATAAAAATAAAAACTACTCCTCTTACTGAACAGAATAAAATCAGAACAATTAAATGTGGTTTAATTAAATATCAGATCTCTCTCATCTAAATCATTGTTAGTCAATGACTTGATAAGTAACCATCAGATAGACTTATTTAGTCTCACTGAAACCTGGCTGCAGCAGGATGAATTTGTCAGTCTGAATGAGTCGACCCCACCAAGTCATTAATTATCATATTCCCAGAATCACAGGACGAGGCGGAGGAGTTGCAGCAATGTACAACTCCAGCTTATTAATCAACCCCAGATCTAATCTAGGTATAATTCATTTGAGAGCCTCACTATTAGTCTCTCAGATCCAATCTGGAAAAATCAAAAACCTGTTTTGTTATTGTTTACCATCCTCCTGCCCCTTACTCTGAGTTTCTCTCTGAATTCTCATACTTTCTATCTAATTTAGTTCTTAGTGCAGATAAAGCGATTATAGTGGGTGACTTTAACATTCATGTAGATGTTGATAATTGTCTCAGCACTGCATTTAATTCTTTGTTAGAGTCCATTGGATTTAACCAACATGTGAATAAACCCACTCACAGTTTTAATCACACCCTCGATATTGTTCTGACTTATGGAGTAGAAATTAATCATTTAAGAGTTTTTCCTCAAAACCCTTTGTTGTCTGACCATTTTTTAATAACATTCAAATTTACTTTAATTAAGACGACTTCAATTTAGAAAGAAATCCTTTACAGTAGATGTTTAAATGAAAATACAGTCAATAGATTTATGGAAATGATTCCAACCTCTTTTAACCAAGTAGCATTAACCTACATAGAGGACAACAGTGACACTAATCTCACTCCTGTACATATTGATTATTTAGTTGATATTGCTGCAGGTTCTCTGCATACTATACTTGATACTGTTGCCCCTCTGAAAAAGAACGTAGTTAATCAGAAGAGGTTTGTTACAACTCACAAATCCATAGTTTAAAGCAGACGTCACGAAAGCTGGAAAGGAGGTGGCACTCCACAAATTCATATGAATCTAGCTTAGCCTGGAAAGATAGTTTATTAACGTATAAAAAGCCCTCCGTAAAGCTAGAACCTCTTATTATTCCTTATTAATTTAGGCAAATAAGAACAACCCCAGGTTTCTTTTCAGCTCTGTAGCCAGGCTGACAAAGAGTCATAGCTATGTTGAGCAGATTATTCCACCATCTCTTACCAGTAATGACTTTATGAACTTCTTTGCAAATAAAGTTATAACTATTAGAGAACAAATTGACCAGTCCCTCCCTGCAACTGGCATGGACAGACACACTTGTCCAACAGCTACAGAACTGCTTCATTCCTGTAGATCACACAGAACAAATTTCGATAATTAACTCATCTAAATCATCTACATATCTCTTAGACCCCATCCCATAGACCCCATAGACTGCTTAAGGATGTTTTACCTTTGATCAGCACGTCCATTTTAGAGCAGATAAATCTATCATTATTAACAGGCTATGTACTACAGGCCTTTAAAGTAGCTGTAGTAAAACCTTTACTAAAGAAACCTACTCTAGATCCAGAGGTTTTAGCCAATTATA
>JAUMTR010000011.1:15408457-15425403 GCA_032270685.1 Microctenopoma stevenorrisi | reverse complement strand
CCTCTGCCTGATCTTGACTCGATATATGCTGACCGACTCCAGAGGAGGGCCAGAAGTATTGCCACGGACCCCACCCATGGACTGTTTGTACCGCTCCCTTCTGGGAAACTGTACAGAAACATCAAGACTCATACGGCCAGATTAAGGAACAGCTTCTTTCCAAGGGCCGTCAAATTCATCACACCCCTGCAGAGTCACTCCCCTACAAACCCCCCACTCCACACACACCATCACAAATCACACCACCCTAGAATAATGGATACACACCAGACCTCTCACACATACACCCTCATCGACTGCTGCTAGACAGAATGCTGCTTTTCTGGTAAATTGCTTATATTTAGCACAAACATTGACACTAGTTCTGTTAAATTGCTAATATTTAGCACGAAAGTTTGTCACTTATTCCACTTGTCACTTCTCTTTACCGAAACAGAGAGCCACCAAACTAAATTTCATTTTGTGTAACTCATAATGACAATAAACATATCTTGAGTCTTGAGTATTTAGTATTCTACTGTGGTTCTGTTGTCACTCACCATCAATTGACTTAGTCTCTGGCTTATCTTTATGTATTACGTTATCCCTTATCTTCTCGCTGTTCAGACGTAAAGACATAATGTGATTTTGTGCTCTGGACACATGAAACACCTCTCATCTTCAGGACCGGTCCTTCCAGGTATCATTGGGAGGTGAGACCTCTACACTCACAAAGGCAACTACAGGAGTTCCACAAGGCCTTGTCCTTTGACTCTTTTTGTTCTCACTATATGCTCGCTCACTTGGTCAGATCACTCAGAGGATATAACCAATTCAACAAAAATTTCATCAGCATGGATATCTGAACGACACCTCCAACTGAACTTATCCAAAACTGAGATTCAGATTTCTCCAGGCAACAACTCCCCTCAGCAAATATCTTAATTTAAATCGGCTCCCTACTGCTTACACCTATGAGTCTAAATGATCCTGTAGCCGAGATCTCAGACACTCCTAGCTGGAGCTGTTGCATTCGCCATCAAACCCTCCAGATCGTCCAAAATGCGGCAGCCCGCCTAATTTTAAAGCAGCAGAAATCCACTCATCACATCTCTTCTCACCTCTCTCCACTGGCTCCCAGAAGCTGCTTGCACTTATGCCTACAGGGCTGTAATTGGAAGTGCATCCTCTTAAATCAACTATTAGTCAGCTACACACCTGCACAAACACTCTGAATAAGAGGAGATTAAAAATTCCTTCTTGACCGCGTCTCCAATCCTAATCAAGTCTATTCTCCTTTGAGGGATTACATGGTTCAACCTATGTCTGAAGATTTTCATTCATCCAGGTAAAGTTGTCAGAAGGTTTAGTCATGGCAACTAGACTTCTTTCTTTCGGGAGAGATGTTCCGTGTTGCATCCGCAGAACTAGACTAGATGCAACCTAGTCTCACTAGTAGATTTCTGTTCTGCTCGTGCTCTTGTTTTTTTAATTGTCTGTGAAAGAGATATACTGGCATCATTAGTCTCAACAGAATTTACTCATTTATAAAAAACATTAAAGGTATCCACAAATAACTCTTCCATTTCTTGGTGCAGTGCTGCCACCCAGTGACCTTTATTAGAACCTGACAGCGTGTCAGTTTTGTTTCACACTTCTCAGATAAATTCTGTTCTTTTAATCTTAAGAACCCATCTACAAAATACCCATGACACATTTTATTAAGGTTTACCCATGTCAAACACATTCAACAAACCCATCAGTCAATGTTTATTCTACCGACTAAAAAACAAACTGAATTCTTATATCAGAAATCATAAAAATAGTATAAACTTACCTGCTTTTCTTTCCTCTACTGACACATCACATGTATGGGTAACTGTCTGGATTGGATTTTCAGGGGGAGGTCTCTCATGCATGATTCCCACCACCATGTGGATCTGGCCTCCAGTCTCAGGAGTCATCACTGATGTCTTCACTATCGTCTCCACTTCCTGAGTCCAATAGTCTCAAAGTTAGGGTTTGAAAACCAACATCACTGCAGAATTATTATTTTGTTCATGTCTGGTTAAAGTTAAATAGTGCCAAGTGTTTGTGTAATAAAATAAAGGTTTATAAATCTCCACAGCATCACTGACTGTTGTCAATTCATCCTTATTAGTATAGCACCAAATCATAACAAAAATCATTTCAGGGCACTTTACCAAGCAGGTTCAGGACCTGGCAGAAATATAAGTGTATATATAAACAAAATAATGCAGAAAACCCAACAGTCCCACTTGAGCAGCACTAGGTGACAGTGGAGAGGAAAAGCTCCCTTTAAAAGGAAGTAACCTCCAGCAGAATCAGGCTCAGGGTGGGCGGCCATCTACCTCAAACGGTTGAGGTTAGTGGACAGAGGAGAGAGAATAGAACAGCAGGTAACAGATCACAACAACAACAACAACAACAACAACAACGAGCAACAGACAAAGCACTGGACAGGTTGGTAGGACCAGTGGCCACAGGGTGAGATCACACAACTCCAAGGTCAAGGACACCTGCCGAAAGGTAGAGAGAGAGAGCGAGAGAAGCAGAGATGCAGGAAAAGGAGCTCAAAGTGCCAGGAAAGTCCCCCAGCAGACTAAACCTATAGCAGCTTAACTAAGAGATGGTTCAGTTCCCTGATCCATCTCTAACTATAAGCTTTATCAAAAAGGAAAGTTTTAAGTCTAGTCTTAAAGGTAAAGAGGGTGTCTGCCTCCCGAACTGTAACTGGGAGCTGGTTCCACAGGAGAGGAGCTTGATAGCTGCAGGCTCTGCCTCCCATTCTACATTTAGAGACTCTAGGTACCACTAGTAGACCAGCACTCTGAGAGCGAAGTGCTCTGCTGGTATAATACGGTTCTATCAGGTCTTTAAGATATGTTGGGGCCTGATCATTTGGTCCTTTATATGTGAGGAGAAGGATTTTAAACTCTATTCTAGATTTAACAGGGAGCCAATGGAGAGAAGCAACACCCTCTCCTCCAACCATTTACCTTGTCCACAGATTTTCTCTCCAACAGCTCTGCAGACACATTACTGCCTCTCTTCCTCCTCCTAACTGGAGGACCAATAGCTGGTCCCATTGATGAGCGCTGCACAGAAACCACCAGCAGAACCTACTTTAGATAATGTACAGTACACACACACACACACACACACACACACACACACACACACACACACACACTAAGAAATGGTCTAATCAGCATCACGGTAATTTCTTAGGGCGGCATGATTGCTCAGTGGGTAGAGCAGTCGTCTTCCAACTTCAGCATTCAGCAAGAATCAGCATTTAGATGCTCCGCGCCACAAAGCTACATATCATGGTGTCCTTGGACAAGACAGCTATTCCCTTTAGTAGCGCAGACACAGGTCTAGCAGCTGTCCAAAAAAAACTATTACCCCAAGGGGTAAAACAAGTATTTATCAATTTTAATATTGAGCAAGATCATCAATTCATTACATCCTTAGTCGTATTAGTGGTAGTTTCAAGGGGTTAATGTGATCACAAGGTTCCTAAAAAAAATAAAAAAAAAACAAGGCCTATCAGTGATGCTGCTATGAATAAATAATTATGGTTTTAAAAAAATGGGTTTCAAATTTTATAACCGAACACCTGGAGCCTGGAATTTAACGAATGACAAGCTGAACCTAACCCTAAACTAATTATTGCTCCATTTGGTTGCCCTGTACTTGTACATGTATAATGGCAAAGTAAAATTTAATCTAATTACTGTAAGGACACACACGAGTCAATTTCCTGTTTGTATAACACTATAATGACTGTAGAGATTAAATGGTCATTCAGTAAATGGACTCTAGCTGATGTTTGAGTCTCACCCTCCTCTCCCTGGCTCTGGACTTCAGAGGTTTTATCACTGTTGTGTCCAGATCCTGAAACAAGATAAAAACAAACTTCAGGCTATAAGGTTTGCAATGATTCACCTAGCAAGATAACTGTATCTATATTTAACTTTTCCTGTTTTCCTACAGGTTTGACTCTGTACATACAGGTTCCAGTTACATTTAAGGTATAAATGTAAAATTTAAAAGAGAATACGTGCAAATTTCTTTGCTATTAAAATGATTTAGTTTACCAGTAAATTAACTGCTAACAATAAAGACAAACAGTACATTAATCCACCGTTTCATATCTTTAATTTAGTGCCCTCTCTTTTATGTAGTTGCACTGCCTCCTTACCCTGAGCAGGTTGAGATGGCTGTTGTTGTGATTTGGTGTCTATTAATAAACTTAATTTAATCATGCATGAAGCACTTCAAAAACAATAACACATTAAATAATGGTAAAGGTAAACATTATTTAAGGTAAACTATTATTGAGATACTGATTATCACAGTCAGTGGTTCACAAGTTTTCTGTTGCATTGCAAAAACTGTAATAATAATCTAAGCCTCACTTTATCATGTTTGTGGACGGTTTTCCTATTCCTTCTTTTATATTCATCTGCCCATTTCCCAAAGCCCAACAGGAGCATAATATATGCGTGTACTTTTGCGGTGTATACTGCACAGGCTCAGCCGCTGAGTTCATGAGCAGACTAGTCTCGAACGACATACCCTGCAGTCTAAGAAGTTAATAAACACTTAGGTTAATACTCATACCACATCATCATCCGTTCGATCATAGCTGATGTCGGAATGAGACAGGAAAGAGGACTCATCAATCACAGACAACCTGAAAAAAACAACACATGCTCAGATTCATTAACATGTTGTGAATCAAATGTTGGGTGGCACGATTGCTCAGTGGGTAGAGCAGTCTTCAAACCAAAGGGTGAGCGAGTTCGACTCCCAGAACCACCAGGTTACATGTCGAGGTATCTTTGGACACACCGCCTACCTACACTGTACTGAAAATGTAACTTGACACACTGGAACACTACAGAGAAACCTGGTATAATGTCTTATACTAGGAACCACAGGCCCATGTTTAACTTTCATTGCCTTTAACCCCATTAGATACAGAGGATAATGTTGTAATTAAAGCTGGTTTATTGTGGTGGAAATGTCTCAAACTTGTTACATAAGTGAACAACCCGATAAAATGCTCTTACCGTCTGCTGCTTTTGTGCAGGGTCACATTTCCTCCTTTGTGATCAAACGCAGCGAGAAGAGTTTTCTGCTCGTCATTCAGACAGGTGCTGGATTTACTGTCATGGATCAGGATGTCGCACATAAGCTGCATCTGCCGTTCCTAAAACCATAAGCAAAAGGAATATGTCTGCTGATTCACCATTAGGCTGCATATTTTATCAGACACATTCTGTAAAATTATTAACTTACTATTATGTGCATAGTAAAGCTCCATGAGTTTCATAAAGATCACCACACAACCCAGAGGATCGAACCAGAACCATATTTTGCTGAAATATAATACCCAGATGTGCATGGATCTTGAATTGATAGAAAATCCATGAGGAAGCAGCAGAAGGTTAAACTATGTTTAACTGTGGTTTCTGTAATATGTGGAGGTGTGTGTAATTTTATACATGATTTTTATGACAATTGTGTTATAAATAATAGCTGCAGGGCTCTCACCAGGTAATGGTAGTCTGCTTCCATTTTATAACGTTTTCTCATCTCCACATCAAGCTGGTTCCGAGCATGTTTCAGTTTCACTTCCAAAGCAGCCTTGGCTACATCTGACTTTACCAGCAGCTCTTTGTACTTCTTGAGCTCCAGCTCGGCACTCAGCCATTTCTTTCTAACCACCTCAAAGTTCTTCACCACGTCAATCAGCTCTGAAAGATAGTAATTCATCTTCATGACAACACAATGTTGTTTGAGAAACCTCTGGATTGAACCTGGATTAACAGATCCTCCACATGTGATCTAAACCAGGTTCCATCAAATCAGCCTTATTAAATTTTTCAGTTCAAGTAGAAACTGTGAGGTGATAATTCTACACTTTATTATTGAGGTCATAGTTGATGGATTTGTATTGCAATGCATTATATTCAGAGTTTTGACTGCCCTATTTAAAATAATTGAGAGGGGTCAAAACATTAGAAACACCTCTTAATATAATTTGTTTCTAAATCTAAGGTGTAAGAAATTATTATCTGACAGTTTAAACTCAACCTGAGAAGTTGTTTCTCTCATACTGACCAGAGAGCTGTAGTAGTTTAAAAAAAAAAAAAGTATTATCTGGACAGGTGTTTAACAATAGTACGCCAGCCTCTGAATGGTCAAACATGAAGTACTGGTCTGAATGTCACCGACTTCCTGAGGATAATATCTGATGTCTACTCTGAACAATCAATGGGGTGGCATGGTAGTTCAGTGGGTAGAGCAATCATGTTCCAAGCAGTTCGATTCTCAGTCCCCACTGCAGAGCAGAATAACACACTTTATCCTGTGATACCTGAATTTCTTTTCTGTGCAGCTTATACAGAATGTTTCTGTGCATGCAGTGGCAATCTAGGATTTTTCTGCACAAGGGGCCCTCAAGGGACCCCAAATTTGTCCAACATAAAACATTTGCATGATAAAGTCAGTGTACCAATTATATGTGCATTTTTACTGTACATTTTACTGCTGCTTTAAGCTTTATTGACGCTGGACATTTCTATTCACCTCATTAGCCCCACTAGTGTTTGGCCTTGGAATTGTAATCATCTAATCACACAATCAGATTTCAGCTGGAGCCAATGCCCCTGTAGCCCCGCACCTAGAACCACCATGCATGCTCCTAGACGTACAAGTACAACAGTAGAATGGAGAATAAAGACACTGATTTATAGACGCAAGCACACCAACAGGAGGAAAATAACTTGCGTAAAGAAGCGGAGGTAAAAAACCTGAGGGACTACATGTGGTGTGGCTGGCTCTTCTGAAGTCTTATATCAGCTTTACAGGCAGGTAATGACCACACCAGGATGTTGGCCATGTCAACTTTTGTCCAACAGTGTTAGAAACGTTCTTGATAAAAGACTTGTAAAATTCCAGTCTGCCCAAAATAAACCTGCGTAAAAAACACTGGACAGATTGTTTTACATTAGCTAAAGGTGACTCACTGCGTTCTGTGTCCAGTATGTCTTCCTCCATGTTGAGCCTCTGAAGACAAAGAGCCAGAACCTCCTCCACAACGAGCCGAGACTCTGCCATTACCCTGAACTGAACCTGTGAAGAGAGAGTCATGAATTTATTTATAAAACTCATCTGTCCAGAGTTAAAGGTCATTGAAGTAACGTTTCTCACTTGGAAAGTTCCAGCATATTATCATCCTTCATCCAACCCTGGTCCATAAGAGACTCGGCCCTGCTCCCCCCCCCCCCCCCACCCATCTCTGCACTTATTGCTGTTGATCAATAGCAATTCAATTCAAGTCAAATGTGTTTATATAGCGCCAGTTCACAAAAAAATTTATCTCAAGGCACTTTACAGTGTGAGGTTTAAGACCTTACACATTATATCAATATATACAGAGAAAACCCAACAGTCCCAATGCCTCTGCCTGCAGGTTAGTTTTACAATATGACATGACACACAGAGCCACATCAGATTAAACCTCAATTTTTTAGATTAAAAGGTGATTTTACCATTTTCTGTACCTGCACAGTTGGAGCAGTCCAAGAGGAGTTAAAAACCTGTTCAGTGCCCACCAGGACTTTATTACCAGGTCCAAAAAAAAAATTTTCACAGCTTAAATTCCTTCAGAAAGAAGGCCAGAAACAGTTTTTTTTTTCTATTGTTCTATCTTAAAGTGTTACTCGCGATGAAATGTGGAGGTTTTAAACCCAGACGTGCTCCCATCCAGTTTAAATGAAGACAAACTGGGGAAATTAAACTAAACTTGTGAACGTGTTTTAAACTGTGCTGAGTCTGGAAGAAATATCCGATCGGTCTCTGTTCGCTTCTAACCTCGTTAAGTGACAAAGCAGCCTCAGCGTCTCGGTACTGGCGCAGTGTCCAAGTCAGTTTTACCGAAGTCACCAGCAGCATGGATCGAACCCAGTGTTCGGTTACGGTTCGCGGTTGAGTAAAAAGACCTGGACACGGCACCGATACAGACTCTCGTCCACAGTGCTCACATTAAGCCCAGGCACACGCGGACGGATGAGCGTGTGAAAGGTTAAACTCACATCAGGGGGGCACTGCAGCTGCGTCTCCTTCTCAGGGCACTGAAGTGTAACCGTGTGTCCACGAGCCCTCATCTATTCGCCTTAATGACGGTGACGTCATTAGCTCAGGTGTTTAATGAGCAGAGCTGCAGGAAACAGCTTCATTGAAATTAATTAGTAACAAGAGACATGTGGGTCAACACACATACATACAATGGTTCAAAAATAAATAGTTTAATATTTTAATAAGAAGATAAAATAATATAAGAAAAAAATAAATACAAATCTAATCAATGAAGTGATTAAAAAAATCTACTGATAATAATAATAAACATGTCGAGTGTGATGTGTGAGCAGCTGCTGGATCACATGTGGATGCAGGATAAAGTCAATGAACATGAACCAGTTTTTTGGTTTGTGATAAGATTTATGTTTACAATATTTTACTCACTAAGTAACTGAACAAACTGGGTAAATTTACTTTTTTCAGTGCTGTATGCAGTGGCGAAATTTACATAAACACTGTAGCTAAGTCAATTTTGAGGAACTTTCTGTGTGTATATGTAATGTATCTATCTGCACAGTGGTGTGGTGGTGTAGCACTGTCTCCTCCCAGGTTTGAATCCACAAATCAGCCAGGTGTTGGGGTGCTGGGATTGGCTCCAGCCACATCACAGCAGTTAAAATAAATAATTAAAACAGGAATTAAGATAAACCTCTCACTCCACTGTGTTTTCTCTTCACAGTTTATTCATGCAGTTTTACCACAACTGAACGTTTTACATTCACAACAACAACAACAACAACAGATGCACAGTTGCCGTGGTAACCCCTCTTGTACACACATGCATTGTTCATGAGCAGTGTATGCTCCACATGACACCTGACTGCTAAACATACTGTTCAAACTGCAGCCAGAACATTAGATCCGTTTTCCAGCCAGTCCTTATGTTACCATAGCAACAGCTCTGCACCAATGAACTAGGAGTGCCACAATCACTGATGCTAAGCTAACACGATAGAATACAAAACTGTAAAAATACAAAATGATCATGTATCAAATTAAGTTTTTACAAATCAAACACTGTTAAAATCCTGTCAGCGTCAGGGGGTAGGGGTGAGGTGTTCAGCTAGATCAGTTTCATGGGGATTTCAGAGGGCTCAACCTGTGGATCAGATTAATGCAAACAGCTTGATCAGATCAGATCAGATGGGGTCAGGGGTCATGGCAGGTATTATCATACTGCAATCAGGGCTATCAGGTCCTGGATGGGTGAACGGACTTGATGAAGCAAAGTATCGTATTATCATTCAGAACTCCCCACGGAATAGGGAGATGGGGAGTGGATCAGAACCCCCAGAGGGGTTTTTGGAAACACAAATCATTTCAGTTTTGGGGGTTCAGGGCTTTGCTACTTACAGGCTACCATTGGATTTATTAGCACCAGCTGATACAGTGGAGGCAACAAGGTCTGAAAGTGTTACTCTCTCGGCTACATGTGACACTAAAGCTGCTCAGTCAGTCCACACTAAACTGACTAATAGAAGCATGTATCAAATGCTCAGATAAACAACAAAGACTGGATATATATGACCATAATGCGATGCTGAAACAGTTTAATACCAGGTGAAAACAACAAACTACTTCCTGTCTCTTTGATAAATGTAATGGTTACAGAGTCATAGATGACTAGTGTCACTGGCAAGGTGAAAGAGTCCTGCAGACTTTTGTTCACATACTGTATAAACTGCCAACAGATTCTAGATTATATGCATCTACTTTACAAAGGAGTGTTGAGTTTATGGAGAGAATAGTAGTTAAAACACCAGGAATTATCTGGGAATGTCTTGGACATAGGAACAACCAACCACAGCACGTTTTACCAATAATCCCCATCTGAGACATGTGTTGCTGATGTGTGAAACAGTTTTCTAGTGATAAAGTAAAGTGGTAACGATTAAGTACTATATTTTTAACTACAACTGTAATACAGTTCAGATATAGTTGTAGGATAAAATAGGGCAGTACTACCTTGAGTGAAACACTTATAACATTTTAAACTAGTTTGTTCTTAGGGTTTTAGTTAGGCTAGAGGAAGTTCTACTGGGTTAGAATTAAGCTCTAGTTCAACATTTCTTGTTGGGTTTGATACCAGTAGACAGAAACATTTTAGAATTTAGTCTCAGTCAGTCACTCACTCAGTTCTTCCCTCCCATCTGAACTAATGAACTAATCTTTGAGTAAGTCTTTTAGATGAGAGGTAAAATGTCTTAATTAATTTAAACTAAGTCCAGTTTCTACTGAACATCAGCTCTAAGCGGTAGAACATAGCAGTAGTTTTTGCTTCATAACTGGCTCTGGGTATTGTGGTTTAGTGCTAGTAGAAGTACCATTATTTTGTACTGGTGATATTACTGTTGGCTGCCAAATTCTTTCTATGCTGTAATGCCATTGTTAAAGGATTTAGTACCTGTGTAGTCCTACTGCTGGAGGGTTGTAATAGCTGGGCACACTGAACCTACTGAACCTTGCCACTGTACGCAGCTATTTCAACCCTCTAGCAGTTGGACTACACGTAGTAAGATGTAATACAATTATTAAAACTGTAAATACCTTCTGTGTCTGTGAAGATTCTCAGTCAACCAGATCATCATTATGCCAAAGGTGATGATCAGTGACTCGACTCTATCAGTTCTGACTAACTGGCTGGAGTTGCAGGTTTAATAACCCCCGGAGTCATCAACTTGTTAACATTTTGAAATCAAAAACCAGTTTTATTTGTTATTGTATAAGGCTCTCTTGTTTTTATCTGAATTCTCTATCTGATTTAGTTCATCCTGGTTCTGCTGGAGGTTTCTTCCATTAAAAGGAGTTTTTCCTCTCCAGTGTCTCTCAATGCTGCTTAGTGGGTTTTCTCCATTATTATTATTAAGGTCTTAAACCTTACACTGTAACTTATTTTGTGAATTGGCGCTTTATAAATAAATCTGAATTTAATTGAATTCATGAAGGCCCCCCAAAAAAGAAAGAATTTATGAAGCTGTTGATTAGCCTCTCTAATAAGCAAATTCTAAACACGTTACAACACAGAAGACTCCTCAGGAACAGACCTAAAAGACAAGGGCCAGAGTCGTTTACACTAAGTGCAATGGTCACAGGGCATAAATAAAAGCCAGGGGGAATAACAACCCACAGGTGACCGCCAAGGACTAACAACTTGAGGATTCCATAGGATTTATAAATCTGATTCGACCAGACAATCGAAACTGATTTAGCTTCTATTTTAAAATCTAGTACTACTGGATATTGCCTTTAGTACTACTTACAGAGTTTCAAACTAGTTGTGGTTGCAGTACTATTATTTTAGAATTCTGTAATACAATTATGGTTTAATTCTCCAGTGTTGTTGCACTTATGTATATGCTACAGAAACAGAGGTGAACAAGTGAATTGAGTGAAATTGTAGTACCGTTTTATACTTGCTCTGGGGCTGAACTTGGGATTGGTAGTTCTTGAAGTACTGCAGTAGCAGAGTAAAGTGCTACTTGAGGTACTACAGGTATAGGGCTTGTAGCGTTAGATTAAAGTTTAGTACTTGCAGTAGTTGCAAGGTTGCATTAGAGTTCAGTATAGGTGGAGTTGAGTATTACTGATACAGGCAGTAGTAGCAGTAGTATGGTTGCATTAGGGTTCTGCTATATCTTGCAGTAAAAGTACTTCTGTACTTTGTATCCAGCATCTGGTCTTCTTAAGATAAAGATGTGATGTTGGAGCGACCACCAGGAGGTGCCACAATCCTCTGAGCAGAGCGACGAGGAATGTGGTCGTCAATCTGTGCTCCTGCAGGAGAATGAAAGCCTGATCTACCATATAGATCCAGTATAATGCTGATACGTGTCTGGAGGGGTCAATACTACCTGCCAGGGTGAATCCAGATTGGTGGAGGTTTCGGGTGCCAGTCTGTGTTTTTGGACAGGGTGGCCCTCTGCTGGTAGGAGTGGGTGGGACTGATTTAGCCATACTGATGACATCGTGGACCGGACCATCATAGTTCCCACGAGGAACACCACGAGCTTCAGCCATCTGAGATCAGGACATAGAAACATCTGGTTTAAACTGAACAAAATCCAGACAGACTTAGCACGTTCTCACAATAGACACTTTTACAGCTAGAACAACAAAATTATTAAAGAATTTAAGATTCTAGGTTTCAAAGGGTTAACAGGTAATGCTGGATAACCAGCTGGTCAGTCAACTGTTCAACCAAGTTACTGGTTAACCAGTTTGTTGGTTGGTCACCTTGCTCCGGGCTCTGATTCTCTTGTAAACAGCATCTGGGAACGCTTTCCTTGGGATGAATCGTCCTGACCCTTGTGTCACACTGAGTTTTCCACTCTCCAGGACAACTCGACCTTCACTAATCACCACTGATGGCACACCACGAAATTCCAAACCCTCCAGGATGTTCACCTCAACCATCTGCACAGAGAGGGGTGCAATTATTGGAGGTTCAGTTAGTCAGTAAAGCTGACTGATATGACAGAGGGGTCATTACCAGGTTGTGAGTCTTTGCAGAAACAGTTCGTGTCTCCTTCGGGTTCCAGATGACGATGTCAGCATCAGATCCAACGGCTATCCGTCCTAAACACATTTAGGATGGAGATAAAAGTCTACTGTGACCGTCTACAGACATCTGAATGTGCTATTTCTGTTTTAACTACTAACACCACAAGTTTCGTATCAGTGTGGCAGTGTTTTTTTTTGGCGCTTGCAGGGTTCAGTAAATATTTCATCCTGCACAGGAAGGATTGGCTAGAGACCTTCAAAATAAATCCATCAATCAATCTTTAGCAGATGAGCAACAGTGTTCAGGACAAGTTGTAAGTAATATTCCAATGTTTGGCTAATACCAAAATAGAGAGCATTACAATAATCAAGCCAGGAACTGATAACTGCATAAATGGCTTTCTCCAAGTCACCACGGCTCAAGAAGTGCCTGACTGTAGTCAGAAGTCAAAGCTAGAAGAAGCTTGCTCTGACAATGGAGTCAATCTGTTTACCAAACTTTTGTCAAACATCACACCAAGATCTCCCACCACATGTTTAATGTGAGGGGCCAGAGCATAAAGATATGGGACAAGTAAAGGGTTATTAGATGGTTTAGAAAGAGCAAAAACAATGCATTCTGTCTTGCTCTCATTTAGACAGAGAAATTATGAGACAGCCAAAGTTTAATGTCCTTTAAGTACTCGTGGGTGGATTTAGGCATGCCTGCTAAACATGGCATGTTTTCTGTGTGGTGGTAAACAGAGGATCCCTCCAGTAACCACATTCTTCTCTCACAATACCTTTTCGTGGGTACATGTTGAAGAGTTTAGCAGCACTGGTGCTTGTTACTGCAACAAACTCATTCTCATCCATCTTCCCTGTTGCCTGCAGAGAGACAGTAAACCAAATATGAATTACCTGTCTGAAGGTGTTTTCCATTACCACACATGTACAAATTACGGTGCCCAGGGGATGAAGACTTGGTGGACAGATCAGAAACAGGATATTTACCCTGTAACTCAGGAGGAACACACTTCAGTACATGAAAAATGTATGTAAGTGTAGGGCAGCTAGGAGCCAGAGATCATAGTTTCTTACCACTGCTCTGTCCCAGACCACCGACATTCTCTCCTCGACCCCGTTGGTTCCTTCTGGGATCAAAGTGAAGTTGTCTTTACCTATGGCTTTCTGAGCTGTTGAGAAGCTGGCATGTGCACTTGATGTCACCTGCAGGTCTCCACTAGAAAGACACACAACAAGCATCTGTTACCTAATACACCTGGATGTTTAAGATGGAAGGTAAGGCTACATGAATTAAACAAATGCTAACCATGCTAACAGAGAAGTCAAGTACTGTGGTGTGGAAGGGTCAGAGTTGAGGGGTGGGCTCATGACAAAGGCAGCAGCTGTGGCCCAGTCTTTGGACCAATAGTGAGAGCCATCAGTTGCCAGGCTGGCTGTGATTGGTTCCCCGTACACAACTATACCTGAGGAGAGAAACAGAGTCAAGCTTCAAGATGCTTCATTTGTCAGGTACACAGTTATACAGTGTACAGCACGGAACAAAATTTATTTTGAGTGTTAAGATGTTCTCCACAGGGCCATAGTAGAAAGTCTTCCAGATTTCAGAGGAGATCCGAAACTTCCTGACACTATAATGCCAGGTTCTCTACTTCTCTACTCTACTCTAACTCTAACCCATCTACTGTATGTAGGTTGCCTCATTGTTGTTAAAGATAACGTGTCGTCTGCAATCTTAACAATGATGTTGGAGCTATGAGGGGCCACACAGTCATGAGTGTGTAAACAAGGTGTTGAACTAACAACACGTGATCAAGGAATCCAAGGACCAGCAGGATATTGTTGTGTGTTTCCGTGTGCCAGTTGTGCTTCTATGTTCCTAGTAAGGTTTCCAAAGGAAAACAGGTCCCAGAGAGAAGGCCACACAATGAATGACTTAAACACCCTAATCAAAACGCAGTGTCCACTGTACCTCTACCTCTTCCCCTTCTGGAACATGTCTAAACCAAGTGGATCTGGGAATCTGAAGTGAATTGAAATTAAATCTGTAGTCTGGACTAACTGGTTTAAAGGTAGAATAAGGACAAAGGGAAAGATAGTATCACCTTTCTTCCTGGCCTTTGCGATTACATCAGCAGCAGATTTACTCATCACCTTGGTAATGTACAGTGGACAGTTGGCCTGTTTGGCAATGGTGATGGCCCGATGCACGGCCTCTGTCTCTACCTGCAAGGTAGAGAATGCACAGCATCAGTTACACCTCAGCCGAGCACCTCTTTACATGCGTATCAAAGGTTAGTGTATTATAGGTGTGTCAGCTGTGTACCTCCTCAGGATGAGATAAACTGTGCCCTTCAGGTCCCGTGATGCAGAGATCAAGAAGCTTCTTCTGTTCCTAAAACACAAACCAGCTCAAGCTCAAGAGTTAAAATATAAACAGAAATGACACTTCAAAGTTGAAACATCATGAAAGAAACACCTGTAGAGGACAAATTACCTCTTCAATTATGTCACCGTTTTCGGCGTGGACTTGGGCAATGGCTCCAAGGTCCCGGAGGACACAAAACGCCTCATAGAGCTGTAACCACAACAAAAAGAACCAGAATTACTCACATGATGCAAAACAACAATAATAACAGTAATAATATCTATATGTTTCTGTTTTGTCTACCTGAGAGTCAGAGCTCTGGTATTTATCTTTGTAGGCCATGAAGAATAGGAAGGAGTTAACACCTGAAACATAAATACTGCAGTTATCACCATGAATACTTAGTCCAGCTCAGTTGGTGTGTTCCAGCCAGTCAGTTGCTATTTAGATATTCATAAGCAGTGTCAGCAAGTGCTAACCGTCTCTGGTCAGTTTAGAATTTCATTTAACTATAAGCAGACCGGTTTAGTTTCCTCAGAGGAATCAGTGGACCTGATCTGACCTTTATCCTTGACGATGGTCTCCAGTTCTTCATAAAGTCCTTCATGCCAACGTGTTATGTCCAAATGGAAAGAAAAGTCACAGCATGCCCTCTGTTCTGCTGTCTCCTTCCACTGATCAAACACTGACAGTAAACTAGACCCGGGCTCCACCAGGACATGGTCAACTGTAAGACAAACATCCTTGTTACTACACTTGGACTTCAATGGATCTGTAATGACATTATTTGTAATAACTGACTGATAGTCGTGGTTCCTCCACACAGAGCGGCTCTGGTTCCCTGGTACAAGTCATCTACCGGGTTTAGCCCTTTCTGCGGAGCATGCAAGTTGGTGTTAGCATCAATTCCTCCAGGGATCACAAGCTGACTGTAGGCATCCACTGTCCTCACCCCAGCTGGGACTATCAGGTTCTCCCCAATCTGTCTAATGAGATAGACAACAACTCAATTTAATGTAATTTTATTTGTATTGCACCAAATAACAAATGTGGGGTTGGTTTGACAGAGGAAAGAGAAGAGAACAGCAGGTAACAGAGATCAATGCAACAACAAGGAGCAGCAAACAAGGCACCACGCAGGTCGGCAGGACCATTAACTACAGCTCCAAGGTGGAGAGCCTGAGGAGAGCTACAGAGAGAGAGAGAGAGACAGAGGACGAAGCACAACTACTGGAAAAAGAAAACACAAAGTTAATAACATGTGATGATAGTATAAAAATAAATTTTCACAGAAATATAATCCCTTTTGTAAATTCCAGTCAGAACTCTAACTGCAGCATTCTGGATTAAGTGGAGGCTTTTCAGTGAGTTGTTAAGATGTGTTGATAAGATGTCTTATCAGGACAGCAGCTCACCTGGAGTCCACCGTCGGTCCAACAGGAACAGGCTCTAAACAGACAAAACTTCATGCAATTACTTAGAAGAATCAATTACTTAATGATCCCGTCCTCAATGTAGACATCAGCGTAGAATGACTGGTCGTCATTGACGATCTTTCCTCCTCTGACGATCAGGCGTTCGCCCTGAAAACAGACAGAGAGGATGCTGGGTAATGTGGAAGTGTTAATATAACTGGATTTAGCAAGTTTGTCATTTACTTATTTTTTTTGTACAAAAACACCAAAGTGATAAAAGAGATGTTGATAAAACTGTTGACCTCCCACTAAAAATTATTTCACTGAATCTGGCACCTTGATGATGATCAGTGAAAGGGAACCCCGACCCAATAGATAATAAATGACGCCACAAACAGTCATTTATTATCTGTTAATAATCAATTAAATTCAATTCAATTTTATTTATATAGCGCCATTTTACAACAAAAGTTATCTCAAGGCACTTTACAGTGTGAGGTTTA
>JAUMTR010000011.1:15372154-15383410 GCA_032270685.1 Microctenopoma stevenorrisi | reverse complement strand
ACACCTCAAGGGTCAGAAAGCGAGCAGAGAAAATCACCACAGACCCTTCACACCCCGGACACAACCTCTTCCAGCTTCTCCCTTCTGACAAACGCTACAGAGCTACGTTTGCTAGAACCACCAGACATAAGAACAGTTTCTTCCCTCAGGCAATATCAGTAAAGAACAACTGACTGCTGCTGCTACATGGACACAAACCGCACTCAACTCCGCACACTAGACAGACACACACACACACACACTGCACACACAGTGTCTTGTCCTTCTGTCTTGTTACGACTTGTCTTTAATTTATTGTATTTGTTTTCTGTCTGTACTGTCCTAGAGAAGCTACAAAAAACCAAAAGCAAATTCCTTGTATGTGCAACATACTTGGCGAATGAAGCTGATTTTGATTCTAATTCTAATATACTGCAGTACTAGTAGTACTAGTACTCTACCGACCTTCTCTGGAGGTGGCAGACAGTCCAGCAGTTCCACAGTTTTCTGTGCTATATGGATATTGGGGGCCTCAGGAGGGGTAGGTGGAGGTTGTAGGGTCATGGCCTCCCTGACCACATGGTACAATGTCCTGGTGATAAGTGGAGATGGCAGCTCCCGCAGGTAGTCCTTTAGGATACCTGAGAAAATACACAGTATGTCAGAAAGTCCACAGGTCTTTAAGGTGTCCAAGACTTATCAGTGACAAGAATGCGTGTTATCTAACACACTCAGCAGAATTCTTTTCCCTACGCTGTCTTGAAGTGGCTTTCAGAGTGCATCAGTCTCGTGCACCATAGTCTGGGATAGCAGTAATCAACAGTTCAACAGAGTTTTAAAATAAGTTGGATTCAGATTGGACATTATCATTAATGCCACTATGGACACACAAAGCTATGAGTTAATTATCCGGTATCAAAGCAGGAATCAGAAGCAGGAAGCAGAAATGTCTAAACACTTCATCAACTATGTTTGAGTCCTTCAGATCAAGTACTAACTATGAAGATAATCTGTGAGACCAGATCAGTCACATCGGATCATTGTGACTTCAATTTGAGTCAAATCCCCAGGT
The DNA here is from genome assembly GCA_032270685.1 of Microctenopoma stevenorrisi. Lineage (NCBI taxonomy): Eukaryota > Metazoa > Chordata > Actinopteri > Anabantiformes > Anabantidae > Microctenopoma > Microctenopoma stevenorrisi. The sequence goes on along the minus strand of JAUMTR010000011.1, from coordinate 15,382,359 downwards.
ACAAGCCCCCGAGCTGGACCTGAGATCTGAGTGACCTGTAATGACATTGATGTCAGGGTAGAGGTCCTCGCTGAGGCAGACAGCTGCACTGTTCCTCTCAAACCAGTCCCGGAGCTCCTTCTTCACTGCTGCAGAGCCACACAGTCTGTACAGACCCACCACCTGACACACAGGCAAGTAGGTTACAGCCAGTCAAAAGTAAAATGGTCCTTTAAGAGGATGAGAGGCCGAAAGTGGACTGCATGACCCACTAAAACTAAAACAGACCTTGAGTCCTCGTTGTTCTATCTCTGCAACAGATTTCTGGATCAGCAGAGGGACCGGAGTTGCACATCCTTCTTTTTCCACCAGGTGGTGCAGGTCAACACCAAACACATGAGCAGGTGCTGATTTATCACTGCATAGCTGCAGAGAGAAATAATTCTCTGTAATCATGTTTCTATTGTAACCCGTGCTGAGAAGTTACTACGTACTTTCACTGAAGTATTGTACTCCAGCATAATTCTGAGGTGCCTATACTTTACTGGTACTTAGCTGGTGCTTTTACTAGTTGTATCAGTAGTAGTAATAATAGTACTGCACCTGTGTCTCCCACTTTTCTTGTAGAGAGAGTTTGACATATAGAAGTCCTTTGGGCTCCAACTTCACACAGAGCTGCTGACTACGACTCCCTTAAAGACAACAAATGTGTTTTAAATTCTCTTGGTCTCTGCAGCAAAATTAGCTACAAGTATTTAAACAGTGACATGGCATTGGTAAAATCACAGTATTTAAATGTAATGAACCTTTGAAGAGTGGGGGCATGGAGACTCCACCCAGGCAGCAGACTTTGTTCCTGTTTGGAATACCTGAAGTCAGACACTGATCTGTCTCTGGTTTAGATCCTCCCACAGTCTGAAGAATGGCTGGAGATGAGACAAAAAAAAAAAGTATACACTGACTACACTGTTCTCAAAGACTTGTACGATGATGTTGAAATGGAAGGACTCACTGCACTTACTTTCTTCCAACTCGCTGCATCACTTTATTGTATTCTATCTTATACATTGTATTTTATCTCACATATTTTCTCCCCCTATTTCCTGTAATTACATTTCTAAGATTGTTGACGGTTGTCTAAGCATTTCACTGCATATCGTACTGTGTATGACAAATAATGTAATGTAAGTTATCCTTTTTTAAAATAATTTACTTTTAGTTTATTTTTTCACTGTTTTTTTTTCAAACTACATTATCATCATCTCTTGTTGTCTTTATTTGTAATTATGATAACGTTAATTTACTGTCTAGATGACACTGTCTTGTTGGGCAGGTGATGGAAAAAAGTGAGGATTGGTGAATGTATTACATTCATATAGATCTGTTATATATAGTCTCAATTCACAATGAAAAGTACTTTGATCAAAATAAATCTAGGGACTGGTCACAAAAAACAGATTATCCCTTGTTATTATTCAAGGACATTTGGTTTAATCTGAAACCTGTTACATTTGTTAAAAGACAGATTCATGAACAGTTGAGAATATACACCAACAGGTGTGGGCATATGTGCGTGCCACACACCTACAGACACATACAGGCACCCAATGACACACAGACACAAACCTATACACATACACACTCTTTTAAGCCCTGGTAGTTACATGGCTCAATTTGTTTCAATGGGGAAAATACAAGAAATTCAGACATCTGCCCACAATGAGAAAATAGGTGAATCTGGTCAAATAGAGAAAAAGGTCAAATATCAATAATCTTCCCCAAAATTAATGAATTTACTAGCATGGCAGTGAGATTAAAAATGTGGTTATAATGGAAGTCTAGGAGGCCCCGACAGTTCTCCAGAGGGAGTATTTGACACTACATAAAAAAAAATGCAATTATAAAATTTTTGCTTCTAAATTTTGACACATGCAAGACTCCAAAAACCACCAAAGCCGTATCTCCTTGCTATTTGTTATGTGTTAAATATTTAATTAGTACAAATAATGAAATATTAAAAATCCTGAAAGTAATTGAATGTTTAGCAGTTTTGACCTGAGTGTGATGATGATTTTATAGACCGCGACCGACTGTGGGTAAGTGGAAGATAATGGATGGATGGATGATTTTATAGCTGCTTTTGTGCGTGTACACTTTTGGATGCAAAATTAGTTTAAAAGACATGAAAAAGAAAGAGACACAGAATTTCAAAAATTTTACTAAAGAGAAGAGTTGCTGCAAAAATTCATGACAAAAGATGCAACAGCCAAGATTATCGCCAAATGAAAGAAAAAAATAATAAAAGTGTACAAAACTGCCAGAGGGGAGCATGACGGTTAAAAATGACTAAATATCACAGATCGATGTGAGTGACTGAGACCAAGACAATGACCCTGTGTGAACGTGACCATCATTAGCAGACTTCAGGTGTGAAATTATTAGTAGACATAATGACATAATTTTTAAAGTATATTGGTGAAGGCAGTTTTACCTGGTGTTAACACCACTACGCGGAGCTGCTGCGCTCTCTCCAGCTCCAGGTGAAAGGTGTGGTTTAATAAGAGGGCAGAACCTTGTAGGGTCAACAAGGCAGTCCTTGCTCTTGTTGCCCCGTCAATCTGGATTGCCAAGAAGACCTCTTTACTTCCCTCTGACCTGAGACGAGACAGGTCCACACACAAAGAGAAATTATATAAATGTGTTGGACTCTAAAAGCACTGTATCAATGAATATATTATTAAATTAGCTGTTGTCTGGCTTTAGCATTGGTAATGAGCTGTTACCTGGATTTCATCTCTTGCAAACCCAATAGATGGACAGTGAGTAAACCTGACACTCGCTGGCTGCAGCGTGGTGGGTCAGAACCTACGTACAGCTGGAATGAACCAAAGTCACACGCTGTCTCCTGGGAGGCTGCAAGTCGAGAGATCTGTTGGCGTGGCAGAAGCTCAGGGGAGTCCCCGTCACTAAGATAACCTGAAAAACAAATTATTATTTTATATCCCCAGTCGACAGGCGGGTTTATACAGGTAGATATGGACGGGCAGGTGCAGGATTTCACTCCAGAAGACAAGATGTGTGCACCAGAGGCAAAAGAATTAGGTCCTAGAATTTGATTTTAATGGAATAAAATATTTGACTGAAGGACTTTAACTCTTCCTCATGAGGCCTATTATTTCCACCTCTGTGGAATGGACTGTGCTGAAGAGTTTTTTAACAAACTATATTGTAAAAACAACCATTACCCCCTTTACTGGCAGAGCGTCCTCTGGATGATCGTCGCAGGGGTTGGGCAGGGGGGGCAGAGCTGTCCAGATGATATTTGCTGATCACGTTTTGGTTCGACAACACAGATGATGATGCTCCTGCATTTCTGCCAGTCGACTCATCCCTACCACCTCTGCCATCGTTTCCCTGGCGATGAGCACGGGCGGATGAACGAAGGCTGAGTTTACGGCGCAGTTCAGGAAGTTTTTTCATCTTCATCGAGAGTTTCCTCACAGTACCAGGAGACTTCAGCCTGTCCATCACACTACCTGACCCACCCCCTTTCTTCTGGGAGGTAGGGCTGGCATCTGAGAGCTGAGGGTCTGAGGATGAGAAAAGCACACAAAAACTGAGCCACACATGGTGTTTTTGAAAGCTAGACCAAACACTGAGAGAAACACTGACGGAACCAGCAGATGATGTTAGGATTCACCTGTGATTTCTCCTGTGATGTCATCGGTGTGGTGGCTGACACTTGGATTGCTGCTCTCCAATGGACAGTCATGGCTGTGAACATCGGCTGATCCCCCCAGCTCCTTTCTGGCCTCTCCTGCCTCCACTATGTCATCCCTTCTTCTCCATATCTCTTCTTCCCTGCATGAACCTGAATCCTCCTCTTCTGGTATCGGGTTGTACCAAATGTTGCTGCCACTCTCCTCCTGTGCACCTCCAACCTCATCTGAAGCCTGGGACTTTCCTGAAGATAACACCCAGGCTCGACTACTGCGATCCAGGCTCTGTAAGTAAGCACGCTGGCCAGACAACTTGGTGTGTACAGGGGTACTGGGGGTGTCAGTGGAGTCCCCTGATAACTGGAGGGCTTCCTGCTGTACTGTCGAACTGATGCACATCTTGTCTCCACACTGCTCTGTCTGGAAGTAAAACAAGGGTTAACAATTCTAAAAGGTTAAATGTTAAACAACCACGCACAAGGCTAAAGGTAGAGTTCAAACTACAAAACTACCAGGAGCACAACAACAACAAAAACTATGAGAAGCAGAATGAAAAGATAAGGTCAAAATACAAGAAGCACGAGAAGACGTCAAACCTGCCACTCTGTACCTTGTCTTGTGTTAACATCTGACTCTGTCCAGGTGCACTGTGGGACACACCTGAAGGTCGCTCCCACTCAGACATTCTGGAAGAGTAGGGGGGCGGAGCCACAGAACCCTGCCGCGCCCACTGCTGTTTCTCAGCAACTGTTATGTGGTTTCGTGGGGGTGAAGGAGGATCAGCATCTGTACTTGTTGTTGTCATCACAGATGGTGCTGGTGAAGTCTGGACAACAGTGTGTGACTTCACCGGAACGTCTGAAGGGAACACATACAAATGTTATGTGTTAAATCCAAATGACATCCTCTGAGGCCGGACGCAGATTAAATAAAATGTTTTCAGCTTCCTTTGTAAATTTACTTTGTTGTTAAAAAGCTCTACAGAAGATGGTGTCTTCATGGGGTAACCTGTATATGACTCATTTATTTCATGTGAAACTGAAACACTGTCATCATGTCAGTTTGCTGTTTAAACAACAAATACAGAGATTAAGCAGTCAGTAGAAACACAAGACTGACATTTGAATATGTGATATTTCTGCACTTGTCAGTCCTTCAAACAGCAGTTTATGGATTCAGACTCAGATTTATGGCTCAGGTTAGAATCAGCTTTAGGGTTTGGGTTTGAGGAGGGACATTTAGCTGTGTTGGTAGAGGCTGTGTCAGTGACTGTGCCCACAGAAATACAGAGACAAGCATAAGTCTGTGGTCCTCGTGACAGACAGTGTACAGAAGGTCGAACTGAGCTCGTGAATAAAGCCTCTGTCTGGGTGTAAATCTAATTTCACTAACGTCACATTGCTTCTGTCATTAAATCCATAAATAACCTTTAAGTTTAAGCTCAGATCATATATGGAGATCACTGGTTAATGTCTCTGATAGATAAGACATACATTTTACTGGTTCTGTTAGCATGCTTACCTGAAAACCTCCAAGAACTACCTAAACTACTTGAATTCTTTGCATCCACCAGGTCTTACCAAACCAACTTAAGTAGCCCTGAAGCCTTTTGTTGAAACTCTTCAAGACAACCGAAAGCTTGTTCTTTCACAGTTTGTCGAGAACTAACTGGAAACTTGTGTGTGTTTCAGGGAAAACTCAGGAAGTTCTACACAACCCACTAAATGTGTATTAATATCTTTGTAACCATCTGAATTACCCCTGAATTCTCCCCCAGGGCCACCATGACCTATCAAGAATCACTGTAACACCCTTACACAGAACATGGTAACCCATCCAATGTCAGCATTCGGGTCGTAGAGAGCGATTTCTGTCTGACACTAAAACAAGACCCGACAGGAAGTGACAATCTCAAGAGGTTAGCCTCCACTTCCCGTCTGCTGAACAAAGCCACAGACCTGATACAGGCCTTGGACTGTGAGATAATAATATTCCATCTGGTTTTGATTTAAGCAGCTTGAAAAGTGATCACTGAGAAAAGCGGGGGTGGGGGTGCGTGAGGGGTGTGTGAATAAACAGCTGTGACTGTGCAGATGTCAATGAAGTCTGTGTTTAAGACTAAACACACTGCTGCCTATTCACTATTCATTCAGTATACAAACACAGAGGCTGCAGTTAGAAACACACACACACACACAGTTGGTTAAAGAGTGAATTCAGAGGGTGAAGTAAGAACAACAACACATGTCACCGACAGGACCAAATTGTTTTACATCAGTAAAGAATCGTCACCTGCAGACATGTCTTAATAAATGTTCTGCACTTATTGGTTCTCAAAACACTTGCACTGTTTCCCATTCACACACACACACACACACACACACACACACACACACACACACACACACACACATACACACACACACACACACACACAGACTCACAGACTCACCTACTGCAGAGCGGCAGCTGACCTGACAAATCAGGGGCAAGTCCTGATCCACAGCTTCCCCTTAGTTCACTGGTCATGTTCAGACACTTCATTACTTTTATTTCACACGCTGTTAGTACAGTAAACTAGTTTTTACTGCAGAACATTTTCTAAATTTTAGTTCCTTTACAAATAAAGATCTGTACTGTAAATCAAATGAAAATACAAGTGGTCAGGATGTCCCAAGCAGATCCAAAGTATAGGCGCTGACTCGGTTGAGACTGATAAAGACACAGCACATGGCTGAAGGGCCACCAAGAGCAAGTTCAGACACACATCAAGGACCTGCTCTGCCTCCAGAGTCACAGCCCCCATCAGGTGGACTCCATCGAGACTGTGCATCTCTGAAGCCGCAGTACAGAAAAGTTCAGTTTCTTTACTGACATTTGAAGCGCAGACGTTTGCCCAGTGACACAGTTCTGCTTAGATTCAGAACAGGTTCATACCTGAAGCTGAGGAACTAAAACACACACTGAAGATTCAGGAGGAGACTTATTGATGATATTTCACTGGGTCACTGATTTAATCTGCTCTGACTGGACGGTGAGACAAGGATCAGGATCAGACTCTGAGGAAGATGTTAATAGTCTGTAGATGATAATAAAGTGCTGTTGAAATCCTGCATATTCTCTTCACAAGTGCAGCATCAGTACTTAACTAAAATCAAGTCACTGATTTCTGTAACTACAGGAAGTTCAACAACACACAAACGTTTTCTATTCGACATCACTAAAGTAAACACACACACGTCTAATGGCAGGAAGTAGGAAGTTAAACTGTGTGTAGATGATTGCAGAGACAGGATCCTGATCTCTGATTGTGTTTACATTCAGTCAGGTCCGATGTGTCGCAGAGTGGAGCCCAGGTCAATGACACAGACAGACACAGATGTCTAAAGGATGCTCACAGACATGCTCCCTCTGATACAAGACTGTCACCAGAAACAGAACCACAAAACTTCAGGGACTGTCACAACAAGCTGGTGCCTTTACTTCACAGACGTTTTTATCCAAAGCGACTTACAGGGAGCTAGCGCTGTGTGTCTGGCTCAAGGACACACCTGGTAGGGGATGGACTAGGAGTTAGACAGGTTTCAAACTTGTGACCTTCTGCATCCCAGTCTGACGCTTAACCCACTGAGCCACCAGGCAACCATGTGACAGTCATTGTGTTTACTGCAGCAAACTGACTAATGATCAGTGATAAGGGTCCTGCTGTCAGTCATCAGCTGACATCAGTGATGTCACAGGTGACATGTCTCTCAAGCCGTTTGATTGGCTGCGTGTTGTTGGTATAAACAGAGAAATAACACCATGACCTCTGTCTGCTCACCACCAGCACTCACAGTGACGTGGGAGAGAGGCTCACAGCGTCTTATTTCACTCTGACCCTAAAGTCCTGATCCAGAACAGACCAGTGCTAAAAATAGACTGAGTCGTGGAGAAGGACAGAAAAGGATGTGATCTGTGGGCTGAGCTACAGTTTCCCGCTGACTTCTTGCGTAAAAAATGAGAGAGTTTTTCCACATAACTGAACCAGTCTCAGTCTGGGTCCAGATGAACTGTGCTTCACTTTGTTACTGAGCGATCTCTTATGTTTCCCAACCACTTAAAAGACAGAAGCTGATGGGATCACATTCACTATCAGGGAAATAACCTCAGTTCCCAAGATCACTGGGTAACCATGGGTTATATGAGAGCCAGGACGGTCTCGGATTCCACCAGGAAAAAAACTGTTGTGAGTTCTGAGAGTTCTGCTTTTTCTCAGCTTGGGAACATTTTAGTGTTAGCATGTAGCTCTGCGCCTCACAGAGCTGCTGCAGACACGGTTTGTGTTCTCCACACAGGCAGAGGTCACATCATATAACACACACTTTACTGAATATGACGCTTAGATAAGCATGTGTCTCTCCGGTGGGAATGTAAACACAGGACTCTGGAACCACAGCAGATAAACTGGCCCACAGCCATGAGACCTGCTGCTGAAGTGCCCTGCAGCAGGACAAGACTCTGACACAGCACGTCCTGGTCCCACCAGCTGACCCGTTCTGACCCAGGGGTGATCATTTTATAGTCGGTAGTTAACACTTTGAGGTCTCTGCACCTGAACAATGATCCTGCTCCTGGACAGTGGTCGGATTCTGTCGGGTGGTGAGCAGTTCTTCACACAGCTGCTGTGTCAATAAGTGTGATTAGAGGTTCTTCTTTGGTTCTTCTTCATCTCCTTTGGGTGATCAGAGGTCCACACATCGTATGTGACATCACACAGTATCTGCTCAGGGTTAGGGTCAGATAGATCTGACTAGGCATCGTCTTTCCAGACAAAGTGAAAGCACAGGGGCTGCTCTGTCTGAGAGACATTTTGACTAAAACACCAAAAGACAGAGGTCCTGCATCAACACATCCTGTCACATGTTTCAAATCAGCAGTGAGTGTCCACGTAGCAGACCTGGGGTCAGCAGTCACGCTGCTGTGGTAACAAACTACAACAGGTAAATGTCTTTGTTCCGTTTAAACCTGACAAGGGTCTTTTCTCAGATCTGAACAGAACTGAATCTGATCTGTTATTTGGAGGCTGAACCTGACTCTGATTCCTTTATCTGCTCTTTGTGTGTCGTGATGCGATGTGTCCTCTTGTCTGTTTGTTCAGATTGACATTTTCGGTATCTATAGTCTTCTCTCAGACGTAGTTTAGTGATTAACTGATTAAATCTGGGTGGAGGTCTGCTGTGCACAGTTTCCTTTACAGGGATAAATACAGTTGTATCGAAGTGAAGGAGGACAGAAATGGTTTTGTTCGCGTATGGAAGTTTGTGTAGAAATATATATTTTTAGGATAAAAAATGTACTTTGTAGAATTTTTGACTCTTTTGTACGAGAAAAAAAGGTTTCTGTGATTTTGTAACCTGCACTGGTCAAAAACATGTGATCATGCTGTAGAACAACAGCAGCAAATGTCAGGAGTTTGATAAACAGGATGTTCAGAGTGGACATCATCACCGTTCACCAACACTAACGCTACGAACCATCATGTGTTATAATGTGTGCAGCAGTTTCCTCACCGCTGGGTTTGGGGTCCGTCTTTCTGCGGGATCTGTCTTTGCCTCTCAGCCTAGAAAAAGTCCTCTTCAGCAGGGGCTCGGCCATGGTGGACCCTCTCCTCCTTAGTGTGGAGGTCTGGTACAGGAGAGCAGAGATAATAATCCAGGAGTCACTGCTCCTTCTCCTTCATGTTTCAGACCACAGTGTGCTCAGACTCGGCCATGACTCGTACGTCTCGCAGAGCTGCAGAACAGGAAATGAATTCCACACATTCTTTCCCAAACTCCCTATTCTCCTCCTCCTCCTCCCACTTTTCCTCCTCCCACTCTTCTCCCTTTGCAACGAGGCAGAGCAGGAGACAGAGTGTTCATGGGAAATGTAGTTTGTTCTTTAGGCTCCAAACTAACTTGAACTAATGTCCTGATTAAAAAGCTGGACTTTTTAAAAATTCATTTAATTAAAAAAACCTAAAAAAATAAATCGTATCAGCCTCACGTGAACAGTTACAGTAGAGTCTGACTCTTCTTTCTCTCTCTTCACCTGAGGAGGTGGAGGAATGGAGTTGCTGCTGCTCGAGCCTCCAGTCAGACTCCGCCAGTCACCTCTGTAAATGTCTTTAGGATTTTTGTCCTGTTCAATCATGAAATGTGTTAAAAATGAGAAGGCTCTGACTCCTAATCTATCCCCTACCAGGTGTGTCCCAGAGCCAGACACCTCCTTGTAAGTCGCTTTTGATAAAAGCGTCTGCCAAACAAAGTAAAGATTCAGATCTTTTATTCTAACCTTCCAGTGTATGAGTCACCTCTGTAAGTCACATTGCAGGACTGCTCTCAACCCTCTTCTCTGCTTATGCCTGCATGTTCACTACAGCCTCTCAAGCACAAATTCAATTTAATTAAACTTTATTTATATAGCGCCAATTTACAACAAAAGTCATCTCAAGGCACTTTACAGTGTGAGGTTTAAGACCTTACA
>JAUMTR010000011.1:15355823-15372054 GCA_032270685.1 Microctenopoma stevenorrisi | reverse complement strand
TATGTTGGGGCCTGATCGTTTAACGCCTTATATGTAAGGAGAAGGATTTTAAACTCTATTCTAGATTTAACAGGAAGGAAAAATATGATCAAACAGTAAATGGCCAAATGATATCTACAAGAAAACTTTTCATTTACATCATGTACATTATTTTACACTGATCCACCATCTCGGAGCTCCTCTGTGGTGATAACGACCTTCATTCAGAAATCAAGTTATTACCCATGAAACAAGGTCATCTTGTATGTCGGTGTTATTTTAAGAACACGTAGATGTTTTACCATGTTTTTAGAACTGGTGCATTTAACAAAAAGTGAAAACGGAAGCAGTAAAATTCTCGTCCAGGTGGACACTCTGAGCTGGTCTCTTCTCATCAGCCCACTGTGAGAAAAAGTGTTCAGCAATTTTTAAGATTATTGAGTCTGTTGTTTTGCAGTGACACACACACACAGACCCATGTGTGGGTGAACCCACGTCTACAGTTGAAGATTATCATTGGACCACCTTCAGCACTAAGAGACTCAAAGATTATAAACCATGTTTCACTTGGAAACTCAAACTACATCAAACAGAAAACTCATGTTTACAAAAGCAACCAAACCAGATTCTTGAATAAAAAGTCAGATGAATGGATCCAGAGCCTGTCTACTGTCTCTCTCTAAAACCAGGGTTTGTTGTGTCAACTTAGGTCGGCCTGGTGGCAGAGTGGTTAGGGCAGAGGGCTGGGATGCAGAGATAGCAGGATCAATTCCCAGCTCTGTCACCCAGCCCATCCCATACCAGGTGTGTCCCTGAGCGAGACATCCAGCGCTAGCTCAATGACAATCAAATTGATTCTTCTTCTTCTTCTAAACATTCAGAACTGAACAGTGTTTCAGAAACCATTTCTTCAGTACGTTTGACCAGGGAAACGGTCCAAATACAGAACAGGAGGTTTGTGTGTGTGTGTGTGTCCAGCAGGTGGAGACAAAGTCCATGAGACCTTAAACACTGTTCACGTACTTAAACGCTAACTCATCAGAACAATGTGAACCCAACTCCAACACATCTTCTACACATGTCCTATTAATGTGAGGAGAACAGCTGTGTATCTGCAACCTACACAAACATACAGAGGCAGAGGAAGACCAGGAACAATAATTGCTGATCAGCTGTTGTACACCACGTCCTTAATCATGGGACGACAACATCTGACACACGTTGTACTGTACATGTAGTAAGTACTGTAATGTGTTTTACTATATTCACTGGCTGTATTCATTTGTATTCTTTTCCCCTTTGGAGAATTAAAGGGCAACCAAATGAGGGTGTAAGGAAATTTTGATGGAATCAACAGTGTCTCTGTCAACTGTTGTTACATAAAAGATACTTCAACACGTAACTTCCTGGGACCAATGTGTTGAACCAGTCAGTCATAATTATCATCAATTCTGTGAACGAATGAAGGATGTGCTACATTTTTAATACAAAATGATTTGGAAGAAGGTGGTTGAGGATGGTGAGTGTCCACTGTGCATCAACTGGATGCTGATAGCACATATGATCACTATGTTACCAGCTCACAGGTATGTTCTCTAGAAAAACGTAATGTGAAATGTGGTTCAGTTGTATAATGTCATGTTTAGGAAACAACATGCCCTGGATACTGTGGTTACTGTGGATAATCTATAACAGTAACCCTGGTAGCTTAATGGGTTACTAAATATAGTGAATGCTCTGTGCTGGATATAACTTTTACTCCCTGTGTGATCTGACAGTGCTTTTGAATCCAGCATAACCTGGTTTTGAGATACAAATTTGGCCTAATTCAAAAGTTTTGGGATTTTGTAAATGTAATCAGTATTTTTTGTTTTAAGGTTTTGAGAAAATAGATGGAGGTTTCAAGAATTTTGTTATTGTGAAGAATGTCACAATATCAAATGTATCATTAGAAACTATTACAGTTCATAGATTTACTCAGTGTAAAGACAGCAAGATATGAAATACAGAATTATTGTTGTTAATAAAAAACATTTCACCTTTACAATTAAAGTCTGTAAGACTGACTTCACCTGGACGTAGAGGAAGGGGAGACGGATCATAGGACAAGTCAGCCAATTAAAGTTGAACAGAAGACACACCAGCTTTGGACATCTGGAGCTGCCAGACGAACTTGAATTCATTAGCCTCCTTGGTTAATTAATTAAAGACACGTCAGGTTCGATTAGGAGCAATTAAAGAACTAGAATTATTTTAATTGACCCTGATCAGACACTCTGCTGTCGTCACACAGTACGGTGTACCTTGTGTTTGATGCGTCAGCTGCCTATCAGACTACACTGAGGGCATCAGAGACTTTATAAAGCTCTTTGTATCTTGTCACTTCCCTACCGTTTTACTAAAATGTCAGAACATATGTCAAGCCGTTTTAACATTTATAATCTGTATAGGCAATAATAATAACAATAGATTTTATTTATAACGCACTTTACATCAAAATAATTATCAAAGTGCTGCAAGAGTTAAAATAAAAGCTTAAGTAAAAAGAAAAACTACAGTTTTTATATCTTTCCACTGTCTGTGGTAATCTGAGTTTGTCAGGCAGTGAATTCCAAAGTCAGTGAAGGGAGTAGATAATGGGTGTGATTCGATTTGCATGCTCTCATCAGGATCCTTGTAGCAGAAATCGGGATATATTGTCTCTGGAGAGGAGTAGTGCATTGCAATAATCTAGCTTGGATGAGATAAAGGCACGGATAAGCTTCTCAGTATCAGGAAAGGAAAGTCTACGATGCAGTTTTACAATGTTTCCTAAATGGAAGAAGCAGGTTTTTTATGTGAGTCTCGGAGGTCAGCTGAGGGTCTCATCTTATACCAAGATTTGTATGTTGAATAGAGCACAATGTCCCGGTCAGAAAATACAATGTTAGATAATTGTACCAGCTCTGGAAGCCCAACTAGCACAGCCTTGGTGTGTTCAGGAGAAAGTTTAGCATCATCCATGCTGTTATATCAAGTTTAATAAGGCTAATAGTGACGAGGATAATTCTATTCAATTCAATTCAACTTTATTTATATAGCGCCAATTTACAACATAAGTTATCTCAAGGCACTCAATGGTGCTGATGAGGAGTTTGTACCAGTTCTAAATGGAAGAAGCAGGTTTTTTATGTGAGTCTCGGAGGTCAGCTGAGGGTCTCATCTTATACCAAGATTTGTATGTTGAATAGAGCACAATGTCCCGGTCAGAAAATACAATGTTAGATAATTGTACCAGCTCTGGAAGCCCAACTAGCACAGCCTTGGTGTGTTCAGGAGAAAGTTTAGCATCATCCATGCTGTTATATCAAGTTTAATAAGGCTAATAGTGACGAGGATAATTCTATTCAATTCAATTCAACTTTATTTATATAGCGCCAATTTACAACATAAGTTATCTCAAGGCACTCAATGGTGCTGATGAGGAGTTTGTACCAGTTCTAAGGTAAATTGTATGTCATCAGCGTAGCAATGGAAGGAGATGGAAGGAGATCACATGAGTTCTGATGGTAAAGGAGAGAAAACATGGAACCAAGCACTGATCCTTGAGGGACCCCTTAACTAGTCCAAGTCTAAATGCAGATATCTACAATTGTATTTTTGCTGCTTACTTTGACACATCAATGTAAATATGTTTAATTAAAATATCTTTAACTATAAGCAGCTCAAAGCAGCTTCTTCAGTGGCAGGCTGCTGCATCCATGTTGTGGGAGGGGGAGACTCAGAAGGTCTTTCCTTTCAGCTGCTGTCAGACTGTACAACAAAGACCTCACACTGACGCACAAACACGTCTTATGCACAACAGTGGTGTATCAATATTCAATAATAGCTAATAGTGCAATTTCACAAAGCTGCCGCACTGTAATGCTGTGTACTCTACTGAAATGTATTTGTTTATGTTTTATTCCATTGGTTTTGTTTAACGATATTGTACTGTCCACTTTCTGAAGCAACAACTGAAATTTCCCATGAGTGGGACAAATAAAGGATTATCTTATCTTATCTTATATCTGAAATAAGACGTTTCACTAGTCACCGTGTAGTTATATGGAATTAATAGTCAAAATGACATTGCAGATATCTGAATTGTATTTAACTGTTAATGTTAAAACAGCTTGAAGTCTGAAGATGAGAACTTCGGGGTAATCTGTGAACTTACTTGAGCTCAACCTTTTACTGGACTGATGATAGAAATATCAGTTAAATATATGGTGGCTGAAATATCATCATACTAAAGGTCTGCTTCCTAAAACGTCACTGAATTGATCTTATGTGGAAATATTCTACTACTAATATTCGACTCATCGTTCTCCCTACGTTACTCCACTATGTCTTTCCCTTTTATTTTGACTTTAAATCTAAAAAACAGATTTGTTCTATTAATCAGATTAAATTAATCAGTCACTAATTATTATTGACAGCTTCTTTTAGGGACAAACAATTAAATGTGAACATTTGGCTCAGTGGAGTTTTTATCTGTAGTCTATAGATTGTTGATTGGTTTTATGATTCGTATCCAAAACAGGATGAAACTAACATTTCCACACTGAATGCTCCTTTATTTGTCTGTATTGTAATTAACCACCACAACAAGTTCACTGATGAACGAAGATCTTCTCCGTGTTTCCTCTTGGTGTCGCTCTTTCCTTGCTCGCGCGCTTCTCTGCTGGGACAGAAGGAATTCCCTGAACTGGGACAACTGGAAATCCCTCTGCAACACACTCACACAGAATGTGAAAGTGTTTTTCTGTTTGGAGCTGAAGGTCGACTGCTTTGTTTCCTCTCGTTTAATTCTCATTTTTCTGCCTCCTCGTCTGTTTCTCCCACAGAACCTGCAGACAATAGAGCTGTGTGAGACGACGAGAAAATAACCGCAGACTGAAACAAAATGGAAGTAAAATATAATGACAGTTGAGCACAGATAAAAACAAAAAGAGAAGAATGAAGCAGAGTCAAATAACAGAATATAATAAAACACAAGAGAATAGAAAAGACCAAATAAATGAATTGCGACGATGGAATGAGAAAAAAAATTGAGTTAACTAAAAGAAAGAAAATTGAAATATAAAAAAAAACAGTAGAATGTGACTAGAGAGGACAGGTACCACAGAACCAGGTACCACAGAACCCCGGTTCGAGTTGTGTTGTATGTCACACCGCCTCCCTTCTTCATATTTCCTGTTAAATTGTGAAAAAAAGCCTCATAATGTTATAAAAGATCCTAGAAACCTGTTGTGTTCTGTTGATCCAAAGTCATCTGATTCCTCTCGGGCTAGGTCTGAGGTGACTGAGTGACTTTATTAGATGAAGAAAAAACGCAGCTTTCACTTGAATGCAAGCGATTCGTTATGATGCAACTGATTATAAACCTGATTTATTTCACACCAAACTCACTTCACCTGAGCGATTTTACACCAACTTCAAACGGAAGGTGACCGAGCTCGGTTCCTCTGTAAAGATTATCGAGCTCTGACCGACAAACGTTACAAACACGATAAATCTAATTTATTACTGATCCGTAATCTGATTACTGTGTCTGCAGTAATCTGATTACTGGTCAGAAAATATTTCCCGACAGTTTCAGATTTTCAGTTTCAGACCGGCCCAGTGTTTAATTGCTGCTATAGTTTAGACTGAGTCAGCTGTGTGTGTGTGTGTGTGTGTGTGTGTGTGTGTGTGTGTGTGTGTGTGTGTCTGTGACAGCTGGTCCATCTGACTTCACCGTGACATCGAGGGAACCCACCGGTGAGCCGCTCTGAACGCCAGTTTATGTCGCTATTTAAATGCAAATGTGTGTGTGTTGAGCCCTCGCACAGTCACACACACAAAAAGAAACACTTCACACTCAACAAAGAGGAGGTGGCTCTAACACACACACACACACACACACACACTCTGCAGTGGTCTGTGAATCGGGTAAACAGTCAGTGAGTTCTAATGATCTGTCTCCATGTGACTCCTCTAATAATCACACTTAATCAGAAACACGATAATGATTTGATTTCTGCTCAGGTTTAAAATTCATAACACAAGGTTTTAAGTAAGTAATAAAAAGATTTCATCAGGACATCATGAAAACAAACCTAGTCTACGGTTATTTAGAAAAAAATTTAATGTACAGCCTCAGGCGAGACTCGCACCAGGTGGGTTCATCAGCAAAACGCTGGATTTTAAGGCTTTAATCACAGAGCAGGTCAGTGACTGAACAATAAAATATAAATCTGCTTTCACATGTAAAAGTGTTAAAAATGAGAATGATGCACAGTCCGTCGTGTAACGTCACGGAGAGCGGGGACGATGGATCACCTGCACATAACTGAGTTTCTGTTCATGTAAATGAGATCAAACCCTGAAGAGCAGCTGCAGCTCAACACGCGGCCAAGCACATTTCAATAAAAGCATCATCTAATAAAAACTGTGTTTGACCTGGAGTCGGATGATTTACTGGTTTTTATATTTTTACTTTTAATATCACAGAGAAAATTCCTTTAGTCTGTCTGTGTATTAATAATCGTCCTGCTCAGTAAAGTTTAAACCTCTCGCACAATGCTAATATCTTTCTGGGAAAATACTGTTCATATTTTATATAAAATGTTTAGATTTTTCGTTTTAATTTGTTTTAAAAAACAGACTAACTCACACTGATTTATCTCCACCTCATTGATTTTTCTGTCAGCTGGTTTTTATTCATTTTAAAACACCTCACTTATTTTTTTGAAAAAAAATCTGCAGCTGCTTCACATTGTTAAATAATAAATAAAAAATATTATAACATTTAATTTATAGTAACTGGAGCTAGGAGGAATTCAACAAAAATATAACATATAAAGAAATTATATAAATGTTTAATATTTATTAATAATTACTGAATTAAAACCCGTTTAAAAGACCCCCCCCCCACACGCAGGTCGGGGATTTGTCCTGAAAGAGCAAAGGCTCATTTGGAAACCAGATTGCCCCTCCTCAACCTCTACCACCTCCCACTCCCCCTCCAATGTTTAAATTTAAAAGATTATTATTATTACTATAGTTTTTATTATTATCCCAGTTCTTATTCTTGACGTTGATGTTGTCAAGTTCACTCACCTCGTCTTCATGTGGAGGAGACACGCCTCCTCCTCCAGCTCCTCCTCTTCATCACACTTTGTCATTTGTCCACGTTTGTGTCTTTTTCTTGTCTTTTTATGCAAAGTTTCTCCACGTTTCCTGCTTCTTGTCCATTTAGATTCCGCCTTTTTCCCTTTTACTTTTATGTTGAAAATACAGTAAATTCCTTAATTTCAGTTCTTTTTCTTTCTTTTTTTCCTCCTCACTACAACATGGTCTTGATTCCATCTTCTCTCTTCTCCTCCTCTTGTCTCTGTTCCCTTCTCCTCTGCCCAGACTCGGTCCACCCCTCGGAGCCTCGGAGGCCTCGGTCCCCAGAAGACTGCAGTGCTGTTCCACTGAAAAACGTTTTCACTTCCTGTCTGAAGTCAGATGCTCTCAGTTGTAAACCTGTAAAGATTCGTGCTCACGTTTTCCTCGTGAATAAAACATAACGACCTGATTGTGATTTAATTATTGTTGCTAATATGACCCAGTATATTGGTTCCGCTCTGGTTCTGGTTCAGCTGTGGGGACCGGCTTTAAATGAGACTGATCAGAAGTTGAATCCCTGAGTTGGACAAAAACTCGTGCATCTGACCGATGACAGACTGGTTTAGGTTTAGATGCTCAGTGTGTCGTGTGTTTGATTTTCTCTGGGTCCATGTGTGTTTTCACAGCAGCTCATTCTGTTTCTTCTCTTCCTAGAGTCTGAATGCACAGCGAGTATGCCTCACCGGTTTCCCACCACCGGGCCTCTGTGGATCACTGACATGCTCCAAAATGCTGCAGCTAAACTCAAACATTTGATTTTGTTTTGACAGACTGACCCCGGGTTCAGGACCAGTTCTAGAGTTCACATTTGGCTCCTGGAAACCTTGGGCCTCTGATCAGGACTTGCTCCTGGATCAGAATTAGAAAACTAGGGATGTTGTTCAGAGCTTGTGGAGCTGTTTCTGTCTCCAGAAACCAGAACCAGAGAACAAACCAGTTCAGGTTCTTCATTTTACTGGAGGGGGATAGGAGGGGGGGTGGGTGGAGGATCTGCACCGGGCTCACTCTCTCTGGTTGGTTGTTTAAGCTCCCGCCTCTCTCCCTCCTCCCCTCTTCTCCCTCTCTTTATCTCTCCCTCCTTCTCTCCTTCTCCCTCACACTCTCTCACCTCTCCTGTCCTTATATGGCTATATCCCGCCCCCTCAAGTGATGTCACTGGCTCTGAGGAAGACCCGTGGGGTTTTTGGGTTTTGGCGTCCAGTCCTGTGGGGCCGCAGGGCTGAGAGTTTCTCCTCCGCTCCTCATCCCTCCATCATCATCTCCTCCTCTCTTTGGGGAAAAGAAAAAAGACACTTTGCTCGCGCTCGATTTGCCGTCCGGACCCGGCTCTGTTTTCTCATCCTCTAAGGATTTTATTTCTTTTTGCCATTTTTTTCTCCTCCTCCATCTTTTCCTTCATGAAGAATTTCAACACGATGCCTGACACTCAGAATCTTTAAAATATCTGCAAAATAAAACACAGAGAAAAGGTTTTTTTGTCCTTTGTCCAGAGTTAAAAGTTGAATTAAACCTGAAACACAGACTAAAACTTGTGCAGAAAAATAAAAGTTCTGCTTCATCTCTGCACAAATCACATTTTTCCTCTTCTTCCCTCTTTTCTTCGTCCAATTCCTCCTCCTCCTCCAAGGTTGAGATTTCAATGTTTGTGAAGAAATTGTTGACGAACCAGAAGATTGAGCCTCCATCTGTGCAGTTACATTTTCTGCTGGACTTTACCTTCCTGTAGATTTTTTTCTTCTTCTCATTTTGCTCTTGCGTTTCTGTGGCGGCAGCAGCGGTGGTCAACGCATCAGGGCCCCGGAGATGTTCGGGATCCAGGACAACCTGCCCCGCGGGGCCACGGGCAGCATGAAGGAGGAGCCGCTGGCCGTTCGCTCCTGGATGCACTCAGCCGGCGTGGTGGATGCCAACACAGCCGCTCAGAGGTAAACCTTCCGCCGCCCCAGAGGGATTGTGGGAGCTGTAGTCCCAGCGGAACAGCCGCTCGGCAGGAGCGTTTAGATCAGAGGGAGAGAGCCTTAAACTGACAATATTTCTGCAGCTCAGATTTGGTTTCTGGATGTTTTACTGAATTTCTCTAATTGGACAAACAAAAATCTGAATTGAAAATGTTGAAAAGAAAAACTACTGAAAGTTCCTAATATTAGGTTTTGGAAGATGAAGTATTTTAGATGAAGGCCAAAAAGAAAAAGATCCTTCTGATGACAAAAAAATATTTTCACAGGAAAAATGATGATAACGTTAAAATAATGCAACTGTCAGATATTATTTGTAGATTGAAGGTAAAAATTGTCGGTACATTTATCAAAATGACAAAACATCAGTTAATATATTACGACACATTTCTTCTATTATCCGTGTTTGTTCTGAGTAAAAAAAAGAATAATTTTTTTCACATTTCTTATCTTTTGAAACAGAACTTGTGTTTGAAAAAACAAAGGATTTTTATTGAAGCTGAAGTTCAACCTTCAGCTTTAACTTATTCACATAGATGATTCCAGGTTATTGCTTTTTAATATTATGGATTTATCTTGTAGCTGAATCAGAGTTTTAAAGACATCGGAGCAGATTGTTCACACTCATCATTAATATCAGTAACATCTGTCAAATCCTTAATATTTTCAAACAGGAGCAGATGTCTGTTTCATTATCAGGGTTAAATAAAGTTAATGACATTAATGTGCAGAAACATTTCAGTATTTGTGATGACATTATTTATTTGTGTAACATTCATGTTCTCACAATTTTTTTATTAGAAATAAATAAATGTAGAACTAACAAACTAACTCCATGAAATTAATGAATGAAATAATGAATTAATAAAAATTCTAGTTTGAAAGATTTCATAATAAATGATAAAACAGCTTCTAACTCTTGAAATAGTTTCTGCAGATTAATCTATTATTTTTAACAATGATCAGTTTGTGACATGATAATTGGAAAAGATTTAATATCATATTTTATTTCTCTCTCAACTCTAGTTTCTAGTTTAATATACTGTAGCATTTATATATAATTATATTAAAACTAATTTCTGCAACACATCAGGTTCTGAAGATTTCATTTCAAATAAATATTTTTATAACCAAAACTCACTGAAGTAGCAGAGCACAATAAAGTCAAATGTTATTTTAGTTTTAATTTATTTCTACCATGCGTAGAATAAGCAGAAATTTTCAAATTCAAACTAACATGAATTATCACGATGGACATGAAATCGCTTTTAAAGACCTTGTGTTTCCTGATTCCAAACATCTCTGAACCTGCTGACGTGTTTCTGTTTCAGCCTTAGGCTTTACTCTTCACGCTCTTTTTTATTTGTGCTTTTTTGTTCTAATTCAATAAAAATGTAATGTATATTTAAAAAAAACAAATATTCAAACTGTATTTTAATGAGGGGATGTGTTTGCAGCCAGGGTCAAAGCTGCCGTTTGACTTTTTTATGATGAATATTTATAAAGCCTGACATGAACATGTGAATCTTCTTTTTGGTATAATTCCCTGCAGTGTTAACATGTTGTTGTGAACATGATTCATTCATGTGGAGGTTAAAGCCTAAAGCTTCATGTCACATCGCACCCAACACTTTTTTATTTTTATGAATATTTTACGTTTCACATTCCTCAGCTCACTGAATTATTACCTTTAATTATCATTTGTGTGTTTTGCATGTCTGAGGTCAAACAAAAGTACAAGGTGCTTTGTTCCTGATCACATGTGAAGATGTTATATTTTCAAAGTTTATATTTTATCTTGTGTTTGTCTTTTAACACGGATAAACCTGTGAAGGCTCTTAAATTATTAGCTTATATAATTTAGTTATTATTATTCCTTTAAGCTGAAAACACATCAAACACACATCAGATCATTTGCTTCTTAATGTAAAACAAGGATTTAAAGCAGTTTCCATAAATGTACCTGTTATTTCTTCCTGTTAATTTAGAGTAAACATTTAAACGTTCACACTGTCAGGTTGACACCACCGTCCCCAGCAGTGACCTCCATGGTATCTGTGGTAAAGATGGAGACAAATAAAAACTAGAACCAACAAAATGTTCAATCTGGACTCGACCTAACCCTCAGAAAAAGTAGTGGTTCCGACTCTCTACACAGCTTACCTGCTCTCTGTCTATCTGTCTGTCTTAGCGGGGTGGGGTTAGCTCGAGCTCACTTTGAGAAACAGCCTCCATCTAATCTGAGGAAGTCCAACTTCTTCCACTTTGTTCTGGCGCTGTACGATCGACAGGGTCAGCCGGTCGAGATCGAACGCACCACCTACGTGGACTTTGTGGAGAAAGAAAAGGTAAGAGCTGTTTGTAGGATGTTACATCATGTTTCTTTCAGGAAGTAGAAAGCAAACAGCCTGAGCTCAGGTTTGATTCATGTCATTGTTTTTGTGTTCAGGAGCCGACGGGAGAAAAAACCAACAATGGGATTCATTACAAACTGCAGCTGCTCTACAGTAACGGTGGGCGCGCTTGTTTTATTCCTTATTCTTATAAAACGATCGTCAATCATTACTGATCGTAGGACTGCTGGTTTCTATGTCCAGGAGTCCGAACGGAGCAGGATCTGTACGTCCGCCTGATCGACTCCATGACCAAACAGGTAACCTGCTGACAGCTGATTATTATTATCGTGGCACATGAGAGGATCGCAGCAACAGTAAAACATTTGATGGATCATTTATGATTTGGCATTAAAACTGTTGAGTAAAGAGCTTAGAAAGAGAGACGGGTTCCTCCTGCTGCAGTCCGAGCTGTCAGGTTCAAGCCCACTTCTCCTTGACACCTAAACATTTTCTGACAGTTGGTTGTTTTTTCTTTTCTCCTCCCCACATCCTGCTGGATCCCTCTGTGTTCAGTCCAGAAACGTGTTTGTTCCGTACTACAGAGCTGCTCCACCCTGATGCTTTAACAAACACTGAAGCTTACAGCACATTTCCAACGGAAACCGAACCTGAACACACCAGTGTCTCTACTGAGAAAAGACGTCTTAACACAGACTGGAGACTGGACTCAGCAGGTCCAAAGACCTTCAGACTCTGATGAAGTCTCAGTGTTTGACAGGCTCTGATTTATAATTATTATTATTATATTGACAAATAGTTGAATCAGCAAATATAATGTATTTACTTAAAACCAGTTTCTTTAGTTGTTGACATTTTTCTGTAGCTTTGAGCAGTGATCAGGACGAGTAAGTAAAGTAAAGGATGAGCTGCTGCTACAGTGACGGTTGTTACGGTTTCACCTTCACGTCAAACAGACGCCGACTGTGATGTCACGTTAAATGTTAACTTGTACAGACTGTTTCTAACACGCAGGAACCTGCACCTGCAAAGGTTCCTCATAGGTAACTGTAAGATGGGAACTAAACATTACCGATGATCTTTTCTGCAGCGCCACCCTGAGGACAAACTTTACGCGGACAAATAACCACTGGTATTATTCACTTCATTCATTTCTCCACGGAAGAAACGAGTCCAGCCAGCAGTCTCTCCCTGTCTCAGTCTGTTCCTTCTGTCATACACAGAGACACTAATGGAAACCAGCAGCAGTCAAAGTATTTTAATCTAACGAGTCATTCAATTAGTGGGCTTTTAACGAGCGTGCCCGTCAGGCGTCAGTTGCGTCGTGTGATCCGTTCTTTGTGAAAAAGCTTTTCATGCATTTCATTCCAGCTGTTTCATATGAGTTTCTGCAGGCTGCAGCTGTAATGGAACATTCGGAGGATCAAATGTTTGCCCTCACTTCTGCCTGCTCACTTCACACACTCAGACTAATAGCTAATAATCACTCATAATTGAGACAAATGAAATGAGGCTTTAATTGAGTTGTTTCTGCTGCCGGCCAATGAAACATGGGGAAAAACCTCATCACAGCACACGGACTCAGAGAACTGGGAAAGTCCATGTGGCTAGCTGTACCCGTTTGTGTTTCAGGCGATCATCTACGAAGGTCAGGACAAGAACCCAGAGATGTGTCGAGTTCTGCTGACACACGAGATCATGTGCAGGTAAGAACCATGTGAAAGACCTGGTCTCTGTGTGACACTACCTGACCTGGTTCTTAAACATGTTAGAGTCCTAGTGGACCCGGGGAAAGTCTCCTGTGGTGTTTGGTCTTCCTGCAGTGGTTCTGCTGTGTAAAGCTTTTATTATTCTGTCTGTGTCTGTGTCAGTCGCTGCTGTGATAAGAAGAGCTGCGGAAACAGGAACGAGACGCCGTCAGACCCCGTCATCATCGACAGGTAGATACCGACCGTACTATCACTCAGCGCGTGAACGTGTTTCATGTTTGTTTTAGCTCTAAGCTGCTCTTTAAATTCTGAGCAGCTCGTCAGAGTGTGAGAGCCGATGGAGACAGTTCTCTGGGTCCAGACTTTAACAAAAGAAAAAATTTGAACAGAAAAGAGGAGACGACGAGCTGCCACCACATGTATCAGCTGCTCTTCACTTTATTCTGACGCACGTTTGAACAGACACATTTCAGCCCCCCCCCAACTTCTCCTCCTGCCGTTTTTCCCTCTCTCCTGTCCCACGAGGAATCATACGCTCTCCTCTCTTCCCCCTCCTCTTCACTTTACCCCTCCTCCACCTTCTCCTTCTTTTCTCTCCTATCGTCCTCCCCTTGAGTATCACCCCCACTCCCCCCAAGGCTGTGGAGGGAGGAGGGTGGAGTAGAAGGAGGGAATATGGATGGAGTGAAAGAGGTATAAATGGATGGCTGTGACTGCAGCAGCCTTTTAAAAAAGAGAAGAGGTGATATTACAGCAGCTCCCCCCCCCCACCCACCTGCTGAAATGCATGATGGGAAGGTCTCCTGTGTCTTCAGCAGCGTCCAGTGAACAGGAAACATGTCAGGGTCAGACTGCTGCTGAGAGCACAAACACTCTTATATTCACAACCAGTCTGGGATTTATACTAAAACCTGCTGCTCCGCTAATCTAACTGAAACCAGTACGCCCAGTCACCCCGGCAGAACCAGTAAACCCAGTAACACCAGTCAACTCAGTAATACCAGAAAACCCAGCAAAACCAGTAAACCTAGTAAACTGAGCAAAACCAACTGAAATGTTGGCAAAACATTGGCTTAACATTGGTTGAACGTTGGTTAAATATTGGCTGAACGTTGGCTGAATGTTGGTTGAATGTTGGTTGAACGTCGTTTGAACGTTGGCTGAACGTTGGTTGAACATTGGCTGAATGTTGGCTGAACGTTGGCTGAGCGTTGGTTGAATGCTGGTTGAACATTGGCTGAGCGTTGGCTGAATGCTGGCTGAGCGTTGGCTGAATGCTGGCTGAACGTTGGCTGAATGCTGGCTGAACGTTGGTTGAACTTTGGCTGAACGTTGGTTGAACTTTGGCTGAATGTTGGTTGAACGTCGTTTGAACGTTGGTTGAACATTGGCTGAGCGTTGGTTGAATGCTGGTTGAACATTGGCTGAGCGTTGGTTGAATGCTGGCTGAACGTTGGTTGAATGCTGGCTGAACGTTGGTTGAACGTTGGTTGAATGTTGGTTGAACGTCGTTTGAACGTTGGTTGAACATTGGCTGAACGCTGGCTGAATGTTGGTTGAACGTCGTTTGAGCCGACAAAACAAAGTCAAGAATCAGTGCACTGTACATGCTGCTGTTCCCCGGTGGCCTCCTAAAGGGTTCCCTCCCACAGGTTGAACCTCATTGGTCTGTCAGGCTCTTTGTTCTGAGAGCCGACAGAAGTCTATGTGGGTCAGTGGTGATGGGACAATCTCCCCTCTGAACACTGTGAGAACGTTTTAACGTGATGATCTTTGCTCTTTAAACTCTAAAATGTCTCTCAGGTGAGATTTGATTTATCTTATGTCGGCCTGTTTGTAGCTGATGATGACGATGGTGACGGGACCAGTTCTCATCTTTTCATGCTCTCACTCTGAATACCAGATGTGAGAGTTTTTTTGGGGGGGCTACAATCTCCTGTCTCAGGGTCTCTGGTGTCTGCAGTGTGGGATTATGGGAGGACGACATGCTGTCAATCATTTAGCAGGCGTAGGTGTGATTTTCCTCTCATGCTGCAGGTTGGTTAGGGATGGAATCTCATTACTGGACGTGTTTCAGGGTGACTGACAGCAGAATAATGTTTTGGGCCCTAGAGGCCCTCGGCTGGCTAAATGTTAAATGTATGAATGCATGGGAGTCAATGGAGAGATGAAGTGTAGCTGAATATTTCTTCTTCCTGGGAAACAGAGAATGAGGAGTGTGACCCTGAAAACACCATCTGCTGTTTGTAGGCCGCAGGACGACACAGGTAAGAATGCTGCAGAGGACTGAGGACGTCAGTAAAGTTTCAGTAAACAGTTCAACACATGATGTCTTTCCTTAGGTAAAATCAGCTGACAGCAGTTTACATGTCCACAAAAACCTGAAACCGCTGTGTGTTGTTCTAAAACAGTACAAGACACAGCATCAGGAACATGTTTGTCCAGGTGGTCTGGTTGAGATCAAGGAACACTCCAGAAAATCTTCACCTGTGCAGCGTAGAGAACAGCTGTGTGCGCACGCGTGCTATCTGAGAGTCTGAGCTGACGTATCGATCGTCTCGTTGATGGAGGAGGCACACACAGACTTTACAACCAAATCTCTTCACTGCTGATCCTCCTCTTTTACCTCCTCTTCCTCTTTGTCAGGATTGGTATTTAGGACCCAAGAGCACTCGGCACACAGAGAGATTCAAAGGAAGAAGGTTTAATAACCAAGACACATATAATAACCACAACCAAGGAGAACAGATAATGGTACAAACTAGTTGTAAACCAAAATTCACTCCACATGGGAGGCACACACGAACACGAAGATAAATAAACCAAATAACATGTCAGACCTAGGCTGAGCTAAAACTCGCTCCAAACGGGAGGATAAACGCAGGTGCAGGGGCCTAAGCAAACAACTACAAACAGGTGACTAAAACTACGCACAGGAACACAGTGAGGGAAACTGATCGGACCACAGAGATGAACATTACATAACAGACACAACTTACAGGCAGGCAGGAGGACAGAGACAGACTGGGAGCAGACAGACAAGACACCAGGGATC
>JAUMTR010000011.1:15339625-15355723 GCA_032270685.1 Microctenopoma stevenorrisi | reverse complement strand
CCCCCCCCCCCCCCCCCCCCCCCCCCCCCCCCCCCCCCCCCCCCCCCCCCCCCCCCCCCCCCCCCCCCCCCCCGCCCGATAAAGGGACGCGAATGACCAGCAAGTGTTAACAGGTGAGAGAGGTTTCGGGAGCGAGGCGAGTGGATGATTGAAACCAGCTGAAGGTAATGATGAGAGTGAAGGAGGAAGCCGGGTGTGTACAAGTAAATAAGTGGCTGGGAGCGGGGCGTGACAGATGCGAGGGCAGAATCACAAGGAAGAATCACAAAAACACAGGGAGGCGGTGCAGACCGGGGTGAACCGTGACACTCTTCCTCGTTTCCTCCTCTTGTTTTAAATCCCCTCCTGCTAAAAACAACGAAGGAAACATGAAACACATCTCTTTGCACTAATTGTTTTTATCAGGTTTTTCCTCCTCTCTTAGTGTGTCTGTATATGTGTGTGTGTCTGTATGTGTGGGTGTGCTCATTGTGTATTTGTTACAGATAGCAAACTATTGATTAACATCTTTCAGAAGAGTGTGTCTATCACTTGTCCTAAGACACACACTTTTTGTATTTCAGCAAACAGCTTCATGTTGCATCAGACTAATTACCCCCCCCCCCCCCACACACACACACACACACTCACACACACAGGCTTGGTTTGATTGACAGCTGTGTGTTTGGTTTTGTTTATTGTTGTTGACTTTAACAAGCTCTTAACGAGCCAACTGTTAACAAGCCGTGTAACTCAAAGAAAAACATGGACTAGTCTCCATGACGACAACATCGTCCATCTGTCAACAACAACAGTCTGTGGTTAACCTCCTCTGATGATGTCATTGACTTTACCTTCAGTAGAAAGTTCAAAGTCTTGTTGTTTATTGTTAATATGTGTCTCTGCAGAAACATTAAGAACTAGCTGTTGATCAGTGTGTTAGCTTCTGTTGTTTTCGCTTGTGTTAATCTTGTCAGTTTGCAGCATGTCGTCTCTCTGTGCTGATCAGCCTGGTTGCTTTCCCAGTTTCTGTTGTTCCTCCACAGCACAGGTTGATGGAAAATTATCAAGACATCAGTTGCTGGTTGAGAGAGAGAGGTTGCTTTAAGACTGTTAATGTCACTGTCTCTGCAGCAAATTCAATTAATTTTGGTTCTATGGTTATGTCCATCAGCTGAGTCTTAATGAGAAAAGGCTTCATATGAATCTATCCTAACAAGAACACGAAGGACTTAATGAGAATCACCTTCAATAAGAACAAAACTTTCAGCAGGAGGAGGTGAAGTTCTGCCTCAGCTGACATTTGATTGGTCCTCAGGCAGAGCTGGCACGTCATTGGCTGGAGGTTCATACTGTAATATGAAACCTCAGATACAGAAAGCAGGATGAGCAGCTCTTAAAAATTACAAATGCAAATTAGTTTAATTAAACATGTAAATTAGCCCCTGAAATGCTTCCTCTTTGTTTCTGGGCTGTCAGATAATTTAAAGGTGATTGGTTTGACAAAGACAGTTTAACAAGCTCTTTAATGAGATGTGTTCCCCCAGAGAAACATTTTGACGTACTTCTCAAACTCTGACAAATATTTGGTGTTACTACTAAAAATTCTTATGTAAACATAAGGCAGAGATAAAGCAACAGAATATGTTTGTAGAGATCATGTCTGTGATTAGTCAAGGTGTTCCTCAGGGCTCTCGTCTTGATCCTTTACATTTTCATGCTTCACTGATCAAATACGATACGAATGATTGAGACAGAATAATTATTACTAAGAGATATTCACTGTTGGTCTTTGACTTGAGTAAGAAAATTTTTTTGCAGTGGTCGGTCTCTTAATAACCTCCTCTTCCTCCTTACTGTGACGAAGAACAGAAGAGGAGGAGGAAGAGTTGTCTGTTTCCATTTACTGTGAAGAGAGAGATGATGGACTCCTCATTATCTAGTTTAATTACCTCCTTTCTCACTCCTTTCCTCCTCCTCCTTGCTCTATATCAGAGTCTAGAAACGCAGGACAAATCTCTCCAGGCCTGGAAAACCTGTGTGCGTGTGTGTGTATTTCAGAGCAGCAGTGATTGACAGCTGACATTAAGTTGTTTAGCAGTAAAATGTCAAAGTCTGAATATTCCTGTCGCTGTGTTTGACCCTGTCTGTCCGCCGTAGGAGGAGGAGCAGAGTCAAAGCTGAATATCTCAGATCTTAAACTCGGGATGTTGAACCAATTCAAGGTTTTGTTCTGAATGTGAATATAGACTTTGTACAGCTCTGTCTTTAAGGCATCAGAGTCATTAAAACACTTAAATCAGGTAAATTACCTGAGGGGGGGGTTCAGTGTTCAGCAGGTTCTGAAAATAAACAGTCAGGTGTGTGAAGCCAGATGTGCAAAGCATACTTTAATAATGTTTAGTTTCAAACCGTGTAGAACAGAAAACAATCAGAGACATTTCTTTGATCACTCAGATGTCATGTTAGTCTTCTTGGTTACTTCTGTCGGGGGTAAATTATATTTTTTAATTTTTAATTTCAACACAGAGATACTCCCTTTTAATACGTCTGCTAACATCATAACTGCACCATACCCACCGAATGAGTTAATGCCCCCCAAACACAGGTCAAGCATTTGGTGCTGAAAATTTATACAACAAACAGTTGAATTATACATATTTTTAATATTTTTAGTCTGCATCTTTTCAAAATAAAAGGTCATAAAAAGAGTGTTATAATCTGCAGACACAGTTTCCTGAGCGTTATATAAGCGATTTCTTTCAGTTACACAGATCTTGTAGCTGCAGCTATTTGGGATTTTATTTTATCAGAGGTTGTTGAGATGAGCAGCAGCAGGTTCTTATAGAAAAGAGTTATATATTTATAAGTTTTTTGAACATATCTAAAACATTTGGACGGTTTGAACAGTGAATGTTAAATCCACTCAGAAATGCTTCATCGTGGCTGTTAAACCTTTTTTATTCTGTTCTGAAATTTCAAGTGACTTTATTTAAAATCTTTAAACAGCTGGGCCACATCAACAATGAATTTTATCTCCTTGACCTGAGGTTGTGTGTCTGTGTGTGAGTGCATGTGGTAACAGATGTTCTTCAACCTGTGATGCCATCTGACACATACACACACACCGACACACACACACACACACACACACACACACACACACACACACACACACACACACATACACACACACCATGACTTTTCATCAAGAATACAAAATCACACATTTTGTCTCTAGCCTATAAAAAGGCAATCAGAGTGTGTGTGTGTTTGTGTTATAATAGCTGTTAATTAGCTCCATGTTCAAACCAGCCACGGATGCTAATTAGCAGAAAACCTGTACAGCATTTGGTGTTAATTAGAGTGACAGGCCCAAGCACATCTGACCACACATACACACAGCTGTCAGATTTTCTACTTTGTCTTCTAATGCTTTGTTGGATTTAGCACGCAATTCTAACACTTAAATTTTATTGAAGCCGGTTTTTCTACTGGCGGCTTCTAACAATCCTGGACCTGGTTTTCAGTTTCAGCTCTCATGTCCTTTCTGCCGAGGTCAAAACTAAATTTCACAAAACTCTCCAGTGAAATACTGAGGCAGTGTTGGTAGGGCAGTCATCTACGAACCACAAAGCTGGTGGTTTGAACAGACAGAGACAGAGCTGCCTGTCCAGAGGAGTTCCCCCAGGGGATCAAAAAGGATCAGTTATTATTAATATCATTAATAATTAACAACTGTAGGCAGCATAACAGAAGCCGAAGTGAAGGTCCTAGGTTGTTGAGTGTGTGGTTCAGAAACAGCAGAACACAAAGTGAGGAGCTGAAGATATGTAAACACAAAACACAAAGAACATACAAAGAGAACACGCAGATAACATGACACCTTCTCTGGTCTCCAATTACAGCAGAGTTCAGAGGTGAAGACGGATTCATCATGCTAATCATGAGCGATGATACTGTGTGTGAGTGTCGTATGAATTAAACATGCAGCTCAGCCGGCTGTGAATGCACACAGGAGTAATGGAGCAGGACAGGCTGAGGGGTTTTAAGCTTTTTAAGTTTTAGCTCCCGATTCATTATCAGAGATGTTGGGCTTCAGCATCTTAAAGAGCATTTACCCTCTCCGTGTGTGTGTGTGTGTGTGTCTCCTTGTCGGCTGCTGCAGTTGAAGGTGAACATGATGCTCGTTGCTGTTCTGGAGCTTTGGCAAACTTACATTGTTTTCCCAGGCAGATTTAAAGTTATTGTGAGTGAACAACACCCACAATCGAGTTTCTTCTGCATGTAGTGAAAACGTCCTTACGTATCGGTAAAAGTTATTTCTTTGTTCATGAGCTGCTAATTCGTCCTCTGATTCCTATAACATTCACCCAAGCTGCTCAGTGTCCAGCAGGTCAGACTGTGGAGAACATGGGTTCTGTCAGCTTTTAGCTCCACCTTCAGCAGCAATGACACATTCAACTGTTTCCCTCTGGGATTGAAAAGGTCTTGAAATGTGATACAGACGGATCATTACATGTTTCTATCGAGCTTCAGCTGCTGGACAGATGCCTTGGATTGGAAAAATAGAATAAACTGGTACAGAGAGTAGATTATGGTCCAATCAGAGACTGGAACGTGTCCAGGTGCTGTGATATGAGGCGTTGCTGACTAAAAGATGCTGCACTAACTTTTGCATGACTGTAAATTAGATGAAACAATTAAAAACACAAGAAGTGAACAATGAACTATCAAACACTCAACGTGAGCTGGTTTGATGGGTTGGACATGCTGCAGTTAGGACCTAGAACCATCCCTTCAGAAGAGCATCTGTAGAAGCAGACATTGTGAGTGGACCCGCTTGAAAGACAGCAGCTGCTTTAAAGTAAAGATAAAGCTGGGACAGAGCGAGCGGTGTAAATGACTCACATCAGATTAACAGGCAGAGCTGCCAATAGCACGTAAATCACACACACTCTCTCTGTGGCAGTACATTACCGTCAGTGTAATTCCTCCTCACTCTCCGACTACATTTTCTACCTCATAGAGCATATTAACTCCAGCACAGTGTGTGTCAGGGTGTGTGTACAGGTTTAGTGTGTGTCTCACTTCTATTCATGCCGGAGATAAATTCACAGTGCGTCCTAATTTCCTGCTCGTAAATATGAGCAATAATAGTGTGTGTGTCTGTGTGTGTGTGTGTGTCTGTGTGTGTGTGTGTGTGTGTGTGTGTGTCAGGTCTTCTCTGCTTATCACATAACAAATTGAAAACTTAATCTGTTCTGCACATAGATTTACAACCTCAATTGCTGACTTTCATTCAGAGGAAATAGATGGAAGGAGGAGACAAAGGAGGGAGGAAACAAAGGGAGGAGAGGAGAGGAGAGGAGGTGAAGCGGACGTAGAAATGAGAGGAGCAGTGTAGATAGGTTGAGTGTGTGTCGCTGTGTGAAGATAAGGTGAGGATCAGGTGAGACTTCTGCTGATACCTGGCAGTTACCACGGCGATAAGACAGCAGCTGATCGGAGGTCAGAGGTCACACTGATAGACTGAGGTTATCTTCACACAAACACTCACCAGCAACAGCTGATCCACTCATGGAGAACTGCTCCTACTACAGATACTAGGATCAGATGTGTCTGTGCTGCTCTGGTGGCCTGGTTTAGTCCAGACATTCATCCCAAACACAACATGTTGAGTCTCCAGCTCTGATTTAAAACACCTCACATGGAAGTGAAACTGAAACTGAGCTTGAGCTGGTGCAGCTTCTGGGGCTCACCTGGACATATCACGTGGACCTGACCTTGTGTTGTAGTAAAACCTTCGTTCCGTAGAGTTTGTAGCAGATGTACTGAGTCACTCTTCTGTGGTGGTGTTCTCTGGAAACTATTTGTTTGCAGAGCATCTGTTAAAAAAGACTGTGTGTGTGTGTGTGTGTGTGTGTGTGTGTTGGTGTCAGCACTTTGTCCTTCTGCAGGCACATTAGAGACAAGCAGCAAAGAATGCTGGGTAATCAATACTGCAGAGACCCTCAGAGACCAGAAATAATGCCTGAGAGGGAGTTCTGACTTTTTTTGTCCTTTTGTGTGTGTTTACAACTCGTTACCATGGAAACCACTTTGATACTGCAGATGTAGCATAGCTTTAGACAGACTCTTGTCCACCCCCACCCCTGCAGCTGGTGTCACAGTGGCTGTGAAGGTTTCCTGATGGGGGTGTCATAGAAACAGAACCATAAACAACAGCAGAGATCACACGTTCTGCACTTTGATGAACGTATCCAGGCACAAATGACACAGATTTTGTGCTGAGGCTTGAGATCTAATGTCTGGATGAGGCAGCGCTTCCTGTTCTTTGTCTTCTCTCGTGCATCCTCCTTCTCTCCTGGGAGACGATGACAGGAGCGAGCGAGAGACTGTTCAGGGTTACGGCTGACAGAATGACAGAGAGACGATGTGTCCTCTGTATTTACCCGGTGTAAGACACGTTAACATGCAGCCAGGGCGTGTGTGTAAATGTTTGTTCAGGTTCTGAGACTTCGGTGGAATCACAGCTTCTTGTTCCTTTGATAAAATATCACACAGAGTTGTGGTGTAGTTGCTGGTGTTATTCTAAAAATGACATAACGTACAGAACATCTATGACATTTTAGGAGAGTAGAGAGTTGTATCATCTGCATATTCACGAATATCCGTGGTATGTGAGGAACAGTTTTAGTTTCTTTATGTAACCTGTCGCTTCTAATGCCAGCACTATAAGTACTGCTACTACTATTACTGTATCACATTATTCAAGTGGGACTTTGCATGCAGCTCTTACTGGTCGATGATGGTGCGATTTCCCCTCAGAGACAAATAACAGTGTTTATAATTGAATTTACCTGAATATAATCTATACACAATGAATGTAAGTTTATGCCTAATTTATATGTAGGAATCATTTGTTTCCTCTGCGTCTTTGTGCAGATTCTTCTTGAAGTTCTTCCTGAAGTGTAACCAGAACTGTCTGAAAAATGCAGGGAACCCACGAGACATGAGAAGATTCCAGGTAAGACACACACCGAGAGATGAATTCATTTCCCTAAAGGGCAGGACATGGCTTTGGACGACCTGCTGTACCCACAGCGCACTGCAACAGGGCGGCCCGAGGCTTATTGCTTTGCAGATATAATATGAGAGGTCAGCGGGAAACTGTCTGTCTCTCTGTCCCATTTATAACCCTGCCCTGCTGCATCTTTAATAAACAAATCAGCCTCGTCCATCTGTATAACTTACATTTGTATTTCTGTTTAATTAGATCAAACATCTTTTAAACTCACACAGAGCAAAGAGAACTCCACGCTGACCTTAGAGGCACCATGCTCCTTCACAAGAAACCTTTCCTCACATATGGCTGATTTTCACATTATTCACTCAACACAGTATCTGTGACTAAGGAAGGAGTCAGTACATAACTATACACTGATAATCAGGAGGATCATAATACATACACGAGTGAGAGAAAGAGTTCAACTTGAACATGAACGAGCTGAACACAAGTCTTTGTGGTTTTATAATAATTTGGTCACTTCTAATCACACAAAACATGACTTCTCTGTGTGGACGTGTCTCAATGAGGCACAGATCAATTTTTGTTTCATTCATCAGCCGCTCAACAACTAGAAACAACCGTCAGCTAATCAGTCTGTGATTGATCCTCTAATTATTAATCAGCCATGTCATCCCATTTTACTGTACAACACCAGGAGAGGGGAAAATCAAGAACAATGAAAAAATCTAATGAATACCTGACTTTATCGATCCACATGAAATAGTTAGACAGAGCGACCGTGTCGGGGCTGCTACGGGGTCCAAGGACTCCTCAGGTCAGGACAGGAATCAAACCATTGACCCTGGGGTTCAAGGGCGGCCGCTGTCCCCAGTGAGCTGAAACTGAAAAGAAGAGAAACACAGTGATTCAAACGCACAATACAATAAACGACAAAGGACAGAGGGTGAGGTATCATGATTGCTACGCTCCAGCTTCAAGCTCGCGCAGCAGATTTGTTGGCTGAATGTAAAGAAACTTATTTTTGAATTTGCGTGAGGGAATGAGTCTGTTGCAGTCAGTCAGTGAGGAGCCAGTGATGACTGACACCCACAGGTATGCTGCTACTGAGGCTTAAAGGAGAGGACATGTTGTTAGAGGGAATCCCCCCCTCCGTCTCGTCCACAGTTTCCATGTGTCTCTCTCTCCACGCTGTGCTGGCCGAGCTGACAGGATGTTAAGTCCAGTTAAACCGGCTGGGGGGAGGGGGAGGGAGACAGGGTGAGCAGGCTACAGAGAGCAATGGGGAGAGATCATTTAAGTTGGACAGGTGAAGTCAGGTGAAGCCTCGGGACTCGTTGTGGTTGTCGTGGGGACAGCAGTGTGAAGGCTGTGCTGGTGAGTCACCTTAGCGACAGAGAGGACACCTCTACTCGATCTCTGTCTGACCTTCTGCTTCATCACCATGGATCAATGGCAACAACCTCGCGGCGGCAACCAGCCGGAGATGATGAATGATGACAGCTGAGTGGCTGTCAGAGTCAGACAGGATGTGATGTCACACAGTGGCCGCAACACAGCATGTGTAAAATGTAGGATTACCCCCCAAAGTAAAAAGATTTATATATAAATAGATTTTAAAAAGTATGATAATAATAACTTTGGTTCTTTTAATGTATTTTCTTATTAGGTTTGTTATAAATATGAATTTTTGCTCTCTACAAAAAAGAAAAATTAAAGAATGAAGTAAAATGTTGCATTTTGGCATTTCATAGTTAAAATATTCGAAATATTCTTTAAGACATTTTAAAATGCACGAATTAAATTGGCTTCTGACTTATTCTGCTCTCGTGCTGAAAATAACCAGGACAAAATATGACGTTTCCAGCTGCTGTGTAGGAACAATATTTGTGTTTCTGATCATCTTCTCACTTTTAACGGTTTTACACATTATTCCTCTCAGACGTTACAGAAATGTACAGTTAAATCACTTCTTCTTCAGACTTTGAGAACTCATTTTAAGTTTTGGCCACGCCCCCCGCCCACCACCTCTTCAGATGTGGAAGACATTTGTCTTCGAGGAGACGAAACAGAGACTATTGTTCTCGTCTTCTGCAGCTTGTACAGTAAATGGATGTTTCTGTGTTTCTAGGTGGTGGTGTCGACAACAGTGAACGTAGACGGTCATGTTCTCGCCGTTTCTGACAACATGTTTGTTCACAACAACTCTAAACATGGACGCCGGGCCCGCAGACTGGATCCATCTGAAGGTATGAAGTTACCAGTTCACATTTCCCCAGTAGTGGTAATAAAAGACGCCACTGCAGGACATTTGATAGAAGAAATCAATTAACTCCGTGTGAAACGTCGAAGACGTGAAGGATGACTCACAGATTATCAGACCATGCTGCGTGTGTTTCTGTGGAGTCGTTCGTGGTCCAGCACTGGATGTTGACACATACTGGAACTAACAGGATTTCGACTTTCACTCTTATTTCAAGGTCAGCACGGCTGACACAGTTGCTGGCTGATGCCAAAAATGTACATGTGAACTAAAAGTAAAAATGACGTAAAGCTATAGAATAAAAATGTTGGTGTACAACATATAAACCAGGGAACCTGAACAGCCAGAGCGAGGAGTGTAATTTGGTCTTTGACGAGAAATCACCCCAGTGGCTTGTGGGTAGGAAGACCAGACTCCTACATCCCCAGAGAGGACAGTGTGTGTGTGAGTGTGTCTTTTTGTGGGCCATTCAACCTCTTTAATTGCCCTTCTAATTAAAGACAGTAACCATAGATACCACCCCTCCCAATCAGAGTGCAGTCGAGTCCCGTGGGTTTGAACCCTCTTCCTCATTTTGCTGTTTTTCCTGCTACTTCTCATGTTTCTGTTTTTCACATTTACCACTACACATTAAAGTCTTCGCTCGGCTTCGCCTCTGTCGGTCAGAAACACTGAGGGGGGCTCACAGACACACATAAAGGCACACACACAAACACAAACAGACACACACACACACATACAGGCACACACACAGACACACACACACACACACAGGCACACACACGCACCTGCCCGATAACACCAACCTCATCAACACAGTGGAACTATGATCACAGTTTCACTCCTCTCCTCAGGTTTTGTGTTTGTTTTGCTGAGTAACAAAAAGTTGTTAGATAGAACACATTAATAGGGTCAAACAGAAAAGAGATGAGGTGCTGTGATGCCATCGTATGTCGTCAGTAAAGAGATTAACTCCTGCTCTGCACACACACACACACACACAACACACATGGACACACACACAGAATGTGATTTAATTGGGTCGTGACTTTTATCCGGTTTAGCTTAGTTCATCACACACACACAGCCAGTAATGACTACTTCTCTCTCTTCTTGTGAGTGCGGCTGCAGATTAATTATAAAGTGAAATGATGGCACTGTGTGTGTGTGTGTGTGTGTGTGTCTCTGTGTGTGTGTGTGTGTGTCTGCGTGTGTGTGTGCGTGTGTGTGTGTGTGTGCCTGCGTGTGTCAAAGTGTGTGTGTGTCTCTGTGTGTGTGTGTTGTATGAATGCCTTTTACTTTATTATTCCAGCGTTGTGAGGACATTTATGTTGGGTCACCTTCAGACCTGGTCTTCGGGTTCAGGGTAGAATCTGGTTTAGCTTAGGGTTAGTGAAACAGGACTCTGGTCTGTACTCTGGTGAGGTACCAGTAATGTAGACCAACAAGTCAAATCCTGCTTCATTTCTTCTGCAGTAGATTTAGTGCATCCACAGCAATAACGCACAATCTGTCCCTGTGTCTCTGGTCCAGCAGCCACTCCGTGTATTAAAGCCATCAGTCCGAGCGAGGGCTGGACGACGGGGGGAGCCACTGTCATCCTGATAGGAGACAACTTCTTTGACGGTCTGCAGGTCGTCTTCGGCACCATGCTGGTGTGGAGCGAGGTAACGCGCCTCAGCAATCAGCAGCAGCACGAGCGTTTTACACAGGTTACTCTAGGTTTGACCTTATCTCCCCTCCAGCTCATCACCCCCC
The DNA here is from genome assembly GCA_032270685.1 of Microctenopoma stevenorrisi. Lineage (NCBI taxonomy): Eukaryota > Metazoa > Chordata > Actinopteri > Anabantiformes > Anabantidae > Microctenopoma > Microctenopoma stevenorrisi. The sequence goes on along the minus strand of JAUMTR010000011.1, from coordinate 15,344,693 downwards.
ACGCCATCCGGGTCCAGACTCCTCCTCGACACATCCCAGGGGTCGTCGAGGTCACGCTGTCGTACAAGTCCAAACAGTTCTGTAAAGGAGCGCCAGGACGGTTCGTCTACACAGGTAATGCAACGTCTAAACCCCCCACCCCCACCCCCGTCGTTACGGAACACGCACAAACAGGCGATGAAAACACAACGCACACACGTTAAATGAGCTAAATTTATTGTTCTCAGAAGAATTGGAGGTCCCAGCACGGAGTCGTAACCAGTGTTTCTGACGGAGGTTCCTAAAGTCGCAGCTCTAGTCTCAGTCCTGCCTCCATCATTGTCACTGGGGCGACAGACCACGCAGGGCCTCAGCCCGCCGTGACCCTTTCTAACACACAAAGAGCTTAGATGCTGTCTTTGTGGCGCAGACCTGAGTGTGCACCCCACCACCACCACCCCAGTGAATAAACCATTCAGAATTAGTAGCAGAGCTAATGAACCATTAACCATCAGACCGGTCACAGACAAACCTGTCAGACCTATGTGAGTGTGGCGTCTTCTCCTGTGGGTCTGGATGTCCTGCTAACACAATCACACCTGACAGCTGTCGTTAATAACACGCTGTCTTTATGAAACCATTTTTCTCTATTTGCTGCTCAGAGTCAGACATTACATCCACCCCACCCCCATTCTCCAGTGTCTCCCTGAACTTTGTCTGAACATCAAACCTTCAGCTCTGCACCTCCACCGCCGTAAAGAGTGGAGTAAGAAGAAGTAAAACAGGAGGAGCTGCTTTGTTAACAGTGTGTTCCTCTGTCAGACAGCTGCACAGTAAGAGAAGAAGTGATCACTGTGACCTACAGCACTGGTAAATGATCAGTGATTTAATGCTCCTGCAGCATGAGTCACTCTGACAACGTGTATGACTGTTCCTGGATTCAAACTGTATGAAGTGTCTGGATTTGTTTACATACCGTAGTGTGTAAGGTCTTAAACCTTTAACACTGTAAAGAACCTTGAGACCACCTTTGTTATGATCTACACAAATAAAGATGAATTGAATTTAATCACATTGAAAGTCGAGCATGAATTGCTCCAACGCCTCCTGCGTAACCCGACTTCAGGATTTAATTTCCACACCTAACACACACCTGTAAGCGTGTCAGTTCAGCTGTCAGTGGTTCTCTGTGAGGTTTAGTGAAATCTGTGGAGAGCGGCCTCGACTGGAACAGTCATTAACTTCACCTTGTATCTGTGTAAAACAAACTGCAGCAATAAAACATTTGATTCATGAAGATTCTCAGCGTCAGTTCAGCGTCGCCTGATTCTAGAGCCCCCACAGCCTCAGCTCAGCACAGCCTCAGCTCAGCTTCTAATTATTGTTAAGTTGATTCATGAAGCTTTTAAACTAAGATTAGCACAGTTCAGTAATGATGACGCTGATCTCTCCTCACAGCATCAACAGGAGGGAGCTCTATGATCAGATCAATACACGCAGAGCACATCTTTATCAGCAGCGTGTCAGTGAACAGCATGCTGGGAGCTTTGCTCTCGTGACATCTAGAGTCAGACATTATTGATTAGCTTGTCGCACAGTTTGTTTCGTCACAGACAGTTAACCAGTCTGTACGAACACTGGAATAACTTGCAGTAGAACACACACGCTCACACACTCAATCCAACTTTATTTAGAAAGCACCAGCGCAGTGAATGCAATAAAATAGCATAACAATAAAGTCAGCAACGTTAGAAAAAACAACACGCAACAGTATAAAATCAACTAAAAAAGAAAAAAAAGTCCAGCGTCTCATAAGGTGACACAGAGATTTAAAACAATACGGGGGGATTAGAAATGTGCTAAGTAAGTGGTGAACAAGCAAACAAAGGGGTGAGAGGAGGAGAAGAGCAGGTAACAGAGATCATAACACCAAGGAGCAGCAGACGAAGCAGTGACAGGTTGGTAGGACCAGCAACCACAGCTCCAGACACTTCCTAAAATACAGTTTGAATCCTGAACATCCAAGAACCTCACATTCAGAGACACAGAGTGAGCAGCAGACTGGTTGTCCTGGTAGTCTAGCTAGACTGAAGAACAGCAGGAGTGGACGCACTCACTACCTAATAACCAGCAGACAGGAAACGACACGTGCTAGGTTAGAAGATTTAAAAATAAAAGTGCACCAAACCAAACTTCAGCTACATTATAAGTGACAGATAGCAGAAAATATTATTATTCTCCTTATTTATTCTCTGTGTTTGGTGGATATTTTCAGAAGATGAGAAACTTGAGAAGCCAGAGAAGCAGCTAAAGATTGAGCTTTTAAAGGTACATTCAAAGACATAGTGAAGATAAATGCAGGTTTGATCCTTAAAGAATCTTTACAAACAGCACAAGGTCACACAGTGAGAAACACGGTGACACACATTCACACAGCAGGCTGCAGATAACACAGACATCTGCAGAGCTAACACTGTCTCATAACTGCAGCTTGTTACGCTCTGCGAGCCTTCAAGGACTGAACACACACACTCTCTGTTTGTGATGTATAGTAGAGTCGCACTAAAGCTTGTTAAACGCCACCGAACCAAGACGGGATTATGATTCATGCGCTTCATGCGCGCACACGCTCGCGTGCTGTTCGCTGTGCTCGGCTGCGCTCACTGACGCTCTGATTTATCACCTCCTCACAGTTTAAAGTGTAAACCACGTTAGAGGAGAGGGAGGAGAACAGGAAGTTTGACAGTGTCTGGTACAAGGTTCAGGCCTCAGGTGTTAAACATTTGATCATCTCTCAAATATTCATTATGTTGTTAATAAACAAACAGTCTCAACCGAATCTGAAACCTAAAGTGAAACCAGCTTTTTCTAGGATGTTCATCAACTCCAGTCGAATGAAATGCGTCTTTTCACTACATCACGTTATTAGAGTCACTCTACATGCAGCTAAAAATATGATCTAAGGCAGAATAACTACTCGCTTTAGTCCGACACACTGAACGGCAGCATGTGATAAAGACGTATCTTCACGTGAAACGTCAGCGAGAAGCCAAAGAGAACAGAACCTGATTTTACAGCTTTGACTGAATGAACCTTCTTCTCCTTCTCCTCAGCGTTAAATGAGCCCACCATAGATTACGGCTTCCAGAGGTTACAGAAGGTCATTCCTCGTCACCCTGGAGACCCAGAGAGACTGCCCAAGGTATGACACACACACACACACACACACACGCTAAAACAATGGTTTATACAAACACGGACAGAGAGTAAGTGATTTTTCTGGTTGGCTGCTCAGGGGCTTGATAATCATCAGCTGTTTAACTTGCCGACACAGACTGAACCTTCATCTTTAACAAAACACACACACGCCTCTCTGACTTTATATCGTACACAGCAGCCTCCATCAAACCTTTTCTCCACATGAAATTCTTCATAAACATTCTGAAGCTTCTAATAATTATTTTACACCATCATTTAAAATGCAGATAAAAATACACAACAGCATCTTTCTGTCACACCTGCAGGTTTTTCATCTCGTTATCCACAATAAATGATTTTAAGAAGCCATCACCTGTGTTGTGTTGGTTCCACTGGAGCAAAACTCTGCAGCCGTTTGAGAGTCAGAAATGTTCGGAGCCACACTCTGTCACAACACAACAAGCAGCATGTGCCTCTGATGTAAAGTGACATGTTGTTAGCTCCAGAACAAAAACCACATCTTCAATTATTCATCTGTGATGGTTTTATTCAATTACCTGCGCTGTGTTGTGCTCGAGCTGCAGCAGAGCGACTGTCGACCACAGTAGTCCGGAATGAGTCCGAGTCTGCACAAAGTCTCGTTTAGACGAGACTTTGTGCAGGTTGTGAGTTAACTTCTTCGAGTAAGTGGACCTTGATTTGAGATTGTTTGGTCGGTGTCAGTGCAGCAGGTTCTGACTCAACACTTATTGTTAATGTGGCACATAGACTTTTTATAATTCACGAGGCCTAACACCACAGATAAAGATCTGACCCCGATTCAAACGTGCTGACATGAAGGTCCACACAGCTGCACAGAGACATGGACAGAAATCATCAGGAGGAAAAACACCAACAAGAGGTGATTGAAGAAAAGGTGTGTGTGTGTGTGTGTGTGTGTGGATAAAGCCTGTTGGCAAACAGGGGGGTTCAAACAGTCAAATCAGGTAATCAGCGAGTGCAGCCATGTGGCAAGAAAGGAGATTGGTGTGCACACACACAAACACACACGATTATCACGACTCTTTATCAGATTTATTAAAAAATAACTTCTTTTTCTGTTTCACTCTCAATGTCTTTTCCACTTTCTCAGCCCCAGTGATAAAGTCAGGAACCAGGTTCCTCTCGGGCAGCCTGGTCGGCGTAGATTTCTAGTCTGTCCAGTTGGGTCCAGTTTTGTTGACCATGAGTTTAAGAATCATCGTAATGACATAAAAACACTTAACCTTGCAGCAGGAACGTGACCCTGCAGCACCAGGTGGGGGTGGGGAGGGGGGGTGACTGGACCTGGACTCATCCTTGATTCTGATGTAATTATTCCTGCTGATCTGAACCATCAGCCTGTGTGTGAGGAGGGGGGGGGTAATTGGCTTTCTCCTTAGTGATGACATGCAGCTGTATCGCCATGGTAACCTCGTTAATGTGTGCTGGGGGGTGGAGAGGTGCTTGTCTTCTCACAGTGAAACACTTGTAATAATAAGGCTTTCATTTGTCACTATAAACAGCGTGTGAGTGAATAAATGTCGGCTCACGCTGAGACGCACTTGAACGTTGCTCCGCATAAACGAGCCGATTAAAGACGACTGCTCAGCGCGTGTCTGATCAGATTAGACGGCAGTGACTCACCTCTCACACCTCGTACACCTCAGTGTGTTAGAGGCTGTGTGGCTTTCATTCGCAAAGAGACTAAACAGAAAGAAAGATGATGGATGGATGGAGAAAAGAGAAGAGGACAGTGGGTGGAGGATCGAGGGGGAGGCGTTAAATGAGAACAGTCCTGAAGAAGTTTGTTATAAAAAGGAGCCAATTAACGAGAGAGAGAGAGGCAGAGGGAGTGAGGGGGACAGAGAGG
>JAUMTR010000011.1:15317191-15330018 GCA_032270685.1 Microctenopoma stevenorrisi | reverse complement strand
GCCCCCCCCCCCCCCCCCCACTTTGTTTATCCCCGCCCCCACCTCTGTGTTTTTTTAACTTTTTTTCTTGTTATGCTTGCACTGTAAAAACAAATCCTGCATCCTGATAGGCTACTGTGACTGTCCGTCTTCTTGTTCAGAATCTTAGCCCCCCCTCCTACAAACCTCTCCCCCAGTGTTATCTCTGTGGGTTTTGTGATTTTTTTTTGCCAAACTTGTAGCTGAATATTTATACGTCACTGTGGTTGCACCCCCCACCCCCACCCCCCGCCGCTCGTCACTGAGCTCACTGAGGGAAACTGTTTTTGTAAGATACAGATTATAAATAGCGTATTTATATCTCCGATTGTCTCGAGTCATGTTGTCTTCATGCGGGTTTAGACGTGTGTGTTTATGTGGTGGTGCCACACTGAAAAACGAACCATTGTTTGGTATGAGAAAGGAAAGTTGAACATTGACGTCTTCACACATTTAAAGCTGTGTCCAACCAGCTGCACTTTTTGATTTCAGTTGTAAATATTGTTTAATGACTGTTTGCTGTACTGAAATGATTTTTCCTCACAGAGAATAAAGTCAGATGATCGCTCTGACAGACTCGGATTCTTTCTTTCAAACTGTGTGCTAACAAACATTTAGCAGACTTCCTGCTAGTTCCAACTGTTTTCAGCAAGAAATAAAATAAAATGTCATCAGCGAGAGCAGAACTAATTTTATGTCAAACCGACACATCTGTGTGTCTTTTTTATAAAAGTGAATCATGAATATAAATAAAAGTCAGAGTACAGATCTGAAAACTGGACCAAGCTCATTTCTCCTGGTCTTTGTGGAAGACACAGAGACACAGACACAAATGAACACAGACGGACACAGTAAAAACAAACTTGTGCAGCAGGTACCTGGATAAGTGTAACCAGATTACAGGTGTAATAAGATTACAGGTGTAGCACACTGTGGGAAGGTCTGGTTTGCTGTCTAACACCTCGGGTGTCAGATTATCACACTTTAACATTAGGTTGTGTGTTTTCTGCAGGACACGACTTGGTCAGAGACACGTTAACATTCAGCTGGAATTTGTTTTCTTTTCTCCACACCAACTTTTTCTAGTTAACGTCTCTTATCATTTGTGTTTTCTATCTTTTCTTTCTGTCGCCCCGTATGAAAGTGATGATTAAAATGTGTTTTTCTGCTGAGAACAGAAAACAGAGCGAAAAGCATTAAGAAACTTTTATTAAATGGCTCTCAGCAGACACAAAAGCACAAACAGGATTTGATTAAGATAAATCACTGATAACCTCAAACCTCATTATTACACAGACTTTTATTTATTTCTCATTCATTTAATTAACCTCCAACAGAGTCAGACAGAGGAAACACGGGAACACGTCACGGAGTTCATTCAGTTTTTGTCTTGGTCTGACGTTGATTTAATTTTGGTTTAATGTGAATTATTTTATCTCCCTGAATGTGAGTCAAACACAGTACACAGAGAGGTGCACGAGTTAAATTTAGCTCTCCAGGTATAATCACAGACACCTTCTGTTCTTTTGAAGAAAGAGAGAACTTCCTGTCACTGAAATCCTCTTTAGTGGCTGACTGGATTTTAATTTTGATCTCTGTAGTTTTTAATCTTTGTCGACCAGTTTGTCCAAATTGTGTTTGGCTCAGGAGATCACTGGTGTATTCGCAGGTACGAAGATTTATTTGCTGTTTCCAAGACACAGGAAACGCGTCTCCATTCAGAACATGGAAAAGTACTTTACTTTACTTGGCAGACGCTTTTGTTCAAAGCGACTTACAAGGAGCTAGCGCTGGATGTCTGGCTCAGGGACACACCTGGTGGGGGATGGATTAGGAGTCAGACGGGGTTCAAACCTGCGACCTTCTACATCCCAGTCTGACGCTTAATCCATTGAGCTACCAGGCCGCTTAAGTAAAGTTCTCCTTGAGCTTCAGAGAAACCGTTTTGAACTACTTGCTTACAGTTAGAAACAGGATCAGACACTTTCCACATGTTTGCAGTGTCTGAGATGTGATGATGTTCTGTCCAACACTGATTTTAGTATAACACCTCAGCTGATGGCCTGCTCGGTCAGGTGCAGCTACTAAACGTTTCAGCTGTGTGGTTAATTATTACCAGATCTCTCAGTCAGCTGCGTCATTCAAGTCTGTGCTGTAAACCTGAGTCTATGGGTTTCAGAGTCAGAAGCAGACCACTAGACTCTGTGTGTGATTCTCTTTCTGTTTTCAGGAGTGTGAAGGCCTCGGAGCTTGGGGGTCTCCCTGAGGACCCGATTGAGAGCAGGGAGCTCTGGTTGCCGTGGCAGCAGCAGCTCCCCTCCTCCTTTTTTCACTCGTCCTGTCTCTCCTTTGTTGTCCTCCCTCTCTGGGCTTTGTCTCTGTTTCTGTGGTTTTCAGCCGTTTCACCAAATCTAACCTGAACTAAACACATTGAAATTCATCTGACTGTGGAACAAGAAGAACCTGGCTCAGGCTCTAGGAACCAGTTAATAAATTAGTTAAGGACGCACACTACCCATTAAAAAGAGTTCAGAAGAAGCAGACTCACATTCGAGAATCTGAATCAGGGTCATTCTTAATGTAACTCACATCAATGTAGCTTTTTTATAATCCTGCAAAGTATTTAAAGCAATATTTAATATTATATTAAATTCAATAATAATTAATATTATTAATAATATTTTTGTTGATCTAAAAAACAACCGATCTGTTAAAAGTGCCAGCAAAACATGAAAAACAGGGAAGACACAGATGACAAAGGTGAGAATAGATAAAAGAAAGACTTCATCGAAAAATTGAGACTGTTCCAAAGCTCTGCGGCTGACACGGCAAAAGCACGGTCACCTCTCAAAATAATCTTGAGCCTGGAACAGTTACAGTGATTTTGCAAGTTCTCCCACTTAGAAATCATACAAGGGTCTGAAATTTACATGAATGTGAATTCGCACTGTGAGACACGACGTCCAGGAAATCACATCGTATGACTTTTAAAGAATTTATTTGTCTTTCACTGCTGAACATAAGTATTTGAACGAAATCAACAAGAATGACCTGTTTCTCTGCCTTTGAACTGTCCACCTCTACTCCACTCATTAATCTAAATTACTGGCACCTGTGTGAGCCTGTTAAAGACTCCAACTAAATTGTGGACCTCCACAAGAATGGAAAGGGCTACGGGGCAACTGCCAAGCAGCTTGGTGAAAATGATCTGTTGTCAGCTTAAATATAGTAAAAACAGCTCTTTTGAGGAGTCTGCTCCTGAAGGAGAAATGCTGAAACACAACTCTTCAATTGTCTAAATAAAAAACTTAAAAAATCTTTACAGGAAGCTGTGACAGATGACAAGCCGGCTCTGTTGGTTGGGTTTAGTATAAAATGAAGGGTATTAAAAAGCTCCTTAGGGCCGTGGGAATGTTCCTCTATGACAGAGCTGCTGATTTAACAGCTTTTTTTCCCCCCAGGCTTGATTTCAACATTTCATAGGTGATCTGTAGCTTGTCCTTTTTCCATTGTGATTCTGCCTGTTTACATAGTTTTCCCGCCTCTGCTTTTATTTTTACTAGTTTGTAAAGGAACAACACAGTTAGTTATGTTACTACAAACCATCTTAAATTCAGTTGAGCTACATAGGCTGTATAGGTCATTTCTTGTATATCACTGCAGTCTCTTCTTTAAAGTCTTTGAGTTTAAAAGGGCCTATTAGGGAGGACAAACTTGAAAAATCTGACTGAATTCATCCCGTTTTAACAAGGTTTCAGTCAGAAATAAAACAAATCTAAACAAGCAGCAGAATTATTCAGTTGAATGCCCTGTGTTAAAACCAGACTGAAAAGAGGTAGACCTCATCCCAGTTACAATCAGTGTTGTGAGTCCACAATCAGGGACAACAGAATGACAGAGGCAGAACAACTTAGACTAAAGGTCAAAGACCCCCCTCTCTTTTATACATATGAACATATGTATAAAAATGTCTAATCACAATTTTATAATGTGTATGTGCAATGGATATATACCATATACATGGTAGTTCGATTCCCCGACACCTTCAGTCATATGTTGAAGTGTCCTTGGGCAAGACACTGAACCCCAAGTTGCCCCCGGTGTGTCAGGTCAGCTGCATGGCAGCTCTGCCATCAGTGTATGAGTGTGTGTGTGAATGGGTGAATGAGAAGCAGCGTCATGCACTTTGAGGACCAGTCTAGGTAAAAAAGCGCTAGATAAGTGCAGACCATTTACCATTTACTGGTGGATATGTGCAAGATTAGATAGTACAGAGGTTCTCAGGAGTGTATTGGGGGGCAGAGGAGTTCAGCAAGGAGACAGCTCTAGGAAAAAAGCTATTCCTAAGTCTGCTGGTTCTCTTCCGGGGTAACCTGAAGCGTCTGCCCGAAGGCAGGGGAGAGAACAGTCCGTGGGCAGGGTGAGAGGAGTCCTTAAGAATACTGCGTGCTCGACAGTGCTTCCTCTGGATGCCTTTAAGCTTCGGATTTGTGACTTGTACCATGGAGCAAACCTCTTCTGATTAACTTCTTTTTCAGAGGAGCAACAGTGTCGAGTATAGTGAGCAGAGAAGCTGCAGCATTATCACCTAGATAATCAACAAGTGCAGGAGTGACGTTAGTATCACTGTTCTCCTCTAGAAGATCTATGCCATTCTGACACAAACGGAGGAGATGGACTCATGGAGCTCTGAAGCTAACATGGTGCTACAGGGATTAATAAAAGAACGAAAATGACGGATAAGCTTGATGACTTGGAGTCAAGGTCCAGGTGGAATACTTTACGACTTTATGAAATACCACAGGGAGCAGAAACAGAGTAACTTAGTCGCTCAATATATGGCTCAGAGACTAACTCTTGATTATGATTCAACATGGTCACCAAGCGCTAGCCCCAACAAAGGTCAGCCCCCAAGGTTCATCGTCGTTCACTTCTTACAAATTACTGCAAAGAAAAATGTTTTGTGAAAAGGAATATCAGGCTTGAGGGAAACACAGCCTACTTTGACCATGACTAAGGCTAACGTTAACGGGTGAACGCAAGCCAAAGACCTTAATATCTGGTTTCCGGTAAAAAGGGCACTATCAAGTGGATTGTTATTAGTTACTTTTTATGTACTCATGCTCAGAAAAAAACAGTTGGTTAGGGGTGATAGTTCACTATAGTGATATTTTTCATTAAAATTTTAAAGTAAATGTTGGTAATTCTACATAATTCAGGAAAACCTCATACCAGGGCATGTGATGCCGTTTAAGGGAGTTAGAAGACGATAAACAAGGTTATGTTGATGACTGAAGGTACTCCTAAATTAACCCATAAAGAGTTAAGAGTCGACACGGGATGGGAGGGCCCAGTGTCACTGAGAGGTTTCCCTACTCAAAACAGTAAAAGGGTCAACAGTTGATAAAGGTGGCAAACGTGTTTTTGATCCATTTTCAGATTTGTTATTATGTTTATGTTCTTATATATTTTGTGCTTTGTGTATTAGTAGTCTATTAGTTGGTGCTGATTTTGGTTGTGGTTCTTTGTTGTTTGTTTGTTTTTTAACTGAGAGCGGCTGTAACAGGGAAAAACAATTTCCCTCTGGAATTAATAAAGTTTTTTGAATCTTGAATCTCTTTGTAGAAGTCAGCAATTCAGTTTTTTTGATTGACTTGGGTATTTAAGATTTTTGTTAATGATTGACAAAGGAGAGGTTAGGATTATGTCCCTGAATATCTGTGAATTCCCGTAAAAAGACCTAGAGAGAGAAAAGAAAAGACCTGGATACATTTTCTACAGATGTAAGATCAGGTTTATTTCTCTGCCTGTTTATTTGCAGCTCATTCGCTCAGACTGATGCTCTCCATTACTGTTGATTGATAGCGACCTATTGATCGTCCTGATATTGATCAGTAGTATTGACACTCTGTGTGTGTGTGTGCTGCAGGTATTCAGTCACGTCCAGCTCATTAAGCTTCTGTTACCTTGTTAGTGATTTGATTGGATCGTTTACACTCACTTGACCTCAGTTAACGAGCAGACACTCTTAGAATGTTTTACACAGCTCATTCTATTGATGAATAAATAGCTTCTATAAATTATACATCAGGTGCTGAGACATAAAAATAGTTCCTAGTTTTAATATCACATAAGTATCAGGTTCCTGTTGCAATGAGACAGACCCACGGCCTTGTTATTAGTGACGTGTGCTAACAGCATCCTGTGTAACAATATACTAATTATTATATACAAATGTATTGATAACTTGTATTAGTATTAGTATAAAACGAGAGAGCGCAATATGAGAGAGAGAGACAGAGAGAGAGAGAGCGCAATATGAGAGAGAGACAAAGCGCAATATGAGAGAGAGAGAGACAGAGAGAGAGAGAGAGCGCAATATGAGAGAGAGAGCAGACTGAGAGAACATTTCAGTCTCTTGTGATCATCAGGATTTTAAAATGTGGATGGAAACAGCGTTTCCTTATTAACCACGTCTAACGGGAATCATAAATGTCCTCCAGAGTATGAATAATATAATAACAGAACCTCAGTTTTCTTCTTTTCTAGTTCATCCTGCAGGTTGCTCCACAGCGCCCCCTACACTGCCAGAGCCACGCTGGTTTTTCATGTATGCAGCCATTACACGCATCCGTGACAGTGTCCTCACTACACATAGGTTTTGTCGTCCACCACTCTGCAGCTCTGTTACCAGGACGACCGCTGCCTGCAAACATGGGGGGAAGTGTCCCAGAGCGGCCATGTTTGATTAAACTAAAACAAGACAAACAAAACGACAAAACAAACTAATTACCTACAAACAAACCTGATCGGCTGAGACACTAACGAGGCTTAACGAGGTCATACGTGTTTACAGAAAGGGGGGTGTTGGTGGATTTGACCCTAGCAGGATAACATTCACTCAGTACTTCTCTCTCACACACAAACACACACACACACACACACACACAGATGAATAATTGATATTTCTTAGCTAAAACACTGTCTTTAATAAAACAACATGTGTGTGCGTGTGTGTTGTGAATAAAATATCTGTCGTCATGTCGACAGATGAATTATGAATCAATACATTATGGAGCCAGTCGATCAGTCTCACACTGTTGTCACTTTGACCCACAAACCTGTTTTTGTTTGCCAAACATAAGGAAATAGGACAAAGAAATAAAGACACACGTACACTGTTTATAAAACACTTAAAACCTTCTCAACATTTTAATTGAACTAAAACTAAACGAACAAATCTGTGTCACTAAGTTTTCACCTCTTTTACCTAACTCAGCTAAAGCATCAAGAGCCACAGGGAAACAGAAACAAGCCAGAAAAGGAGGAGGAAATGTGACAAAAAAAGGGAGAGTAAGAAAGAAAAACTGGAAATAAAACTATAAAAAGGAAACAAGAAAGGATGTAAAGAGAGGAAGAGAAGGACACAAGGAAAAGGGCAAAAGAAAATATAAGAGTAGAGAAAGAGTCCAGTCAGGCTGTGGTTATTAATAACAACAAATGAATTTACTGCATACACACACACACACACACACACACACATTCCTGTCTGTGTAATTGAGTTTCACTGGGTCTAAATATGATCCATGTCTGTTGTCACGGTGACAAGTGAGCGATTATCATCGGGTTTTTCTAATATCAGACGAACACTGAGTTCAGGTTAATCTAATGGAGACAAATCAGAGCTGCACAGACGACAGATGAAAAAAAAGAAAAATGAAACAAGGAAAACAGGAAATAAAGAGAGTAAAGAAAAAACAGATATGAAACATGACACTTCCTGTTTTATTCTGCTCATCTTTATTGGACGTGTCAACCTGAAGGTGGCGCTGCAGGAAGATTCAAAGGTGTCACAGTTCATCCTAGGAGGAACATGATCAAGTACTCAGAATACTGATCATTACTTTAAAATTACAACAACTAACCTGTAACTGTTTGTGTTCACGTCAACATCAAGATTCAAGGTTCGCTTTATTGTCACTTCAACCATATACAGAAGTACACAGTGAAACAACGTTGCTCCAGGGCCGAGGTGCTATGTGCATCATACATTCAGAACAGACAACATAAGGTGCAACCATCTCCTTTGTCCTGTCAACATTCAGAGACAGGTTGTTGTCTTTACACCAGTCCGTTAGCCTCTGCACTTCCTCTCTGTACGCTGACTTGTCGTTCTTGCTGATCAGTTCCACCACTGTCCTATCATCAGCAATTGGCTGATCATTGGCCCTTGCTCTTCTGAGAGCACCTTATCTTCCTCTTCGAAGGCGGAGTCTCTGGTTCTCAGAAGTGCACGCACCTTTGCAGTAACCCATGGTTTCTGGTTGTGAGATGATGGTCTTGGAGACAGTGATGTCGTCTGTGCATTTGTTGATGTAGCTAGTCACTGATGACGTGTACTCTTCCAAGTCGGTGTGGTTGCCGTAGGTCGCAGCCTCCAGTCAGTGTTCTCAAAACAGTCCTGAGGAGCAGAGGTGGCTCCTCCTGGCCAGGTTTTCACCTGCTTCAGAACCGGTTTACAACATCTGTACGTGTTCACACAAACATCTGTACGTGTTCACACAAACATCTGTACGTGTTCACACAAACATCTGTACGTGTTCATATCAACGTGTTCGCATCAACATCTATTTTCACAGTTCAATTCAGTTGTATTTATATTGCGCCTATTCACAACAGAAGTCATCTCGAGGCATTTTACATCTTAGCAGAAAATGTGTAAATGGAAAATAATGGGATAAACCCAACAGTCCCATTTGAGGGAAAACTGCCTTTAAAGGAAGAAACCTCCAACAGAACCAGGTTCAGGGTGGCCCGTCATCTGCCTCGACCGGTTCAGATGAGTGGACAGAGGAGAGAGAAAAGAACAAGCAAAAAGAAAAGACAACAACGAGAAGCAGCAGGCGAACCACTGGACAGGTTGGTGGAACCAGCAGCTGCACAATAGATATCAAACAGCTCTGAGCTGGTGACTCCTGCAGGGAGAGGGGGACGAAGAGGAAGGAGCAGAACTACAGTTTTACATTATTATAAGAGTGTATACAGTATTATCACACAGGATGTTGTAGCCTGTATCTGATGTCAAATCCAGATATATGTCTAATAGATTTCCACTGAATGGAACCTAATTCAAACCCAAGGATCAATGACTCATTCTCACTTCTTAGACCAACGGACTGGGGACCAGTGTGACGTAAGGACTGTCCTCACTTTGTGACAGTTTGTGTCTGTCTGTGTATAAGACAAATGTTCATGTGGTTTTGACTTTTTTCCATTCACAAAATCCACAAAAACAACCAGCTTAGACTTTGGAACGAGCGTCCCCTGAGTGTCTGACAGGCTCCCACATTTTTATTCTGTGGCTTTTCAGTCTATTTGAGATGTTGACTGATGTGAACTTTCTCACTGTTTTCTGTTTGTCTTGTAAATTGTGTTCTTTTAGTGTGTGCAGCCTTGTTGCCGTACTGTAGCTCCAGAAGGCTTCTTTCTACTCAGAGAAAAGTCATCTCGCTGTTAGAAGGACACAATGACGCTCAACGTTTCCAGTTTACAGCATCTGTGGGACGATCAGACTCGTCCTGTTAGCAGAAATTACCAAGCTGCAGTTTGATCACACTGAGCTGATATCATGTTTTATTCTCATAACGAAGCTGCTCCATGTCTCTGCTGATCATCGCACTTATTATTTTTCTCCTGTCTTATAAAAGTTTGCAGCCGCTCTCTGCTGATAAATAGCAGGTGATGGATGTCGAGTCCTTAGACCTGATGCTCCAACATGAAAAAGAGAAAGACTATTATTTCTTATCATCTTCTTTACATTATAAGTAGTGAAGTGTTATCGGGGGAGCAGAGAGGAGGTGCTCTGATAGGCTGTCACCTCCTCTCCTCCGATAGCATCGCGCACAGATGAAAGGGGAGGCCGAATGAGGGGGGGAGGGGGGTGAATGACAGAGATATTACTGCAGAGGAAGATTTGAGTGGTGATTTCCTCCATGACAAATGACCCAGTGAGGAGAGGAGCAGAGGAGGAGGTGAGGACAGCAGCCGCTCTGACAGCTCGAATTATAGAAGGAAATATCTGAGAATCTGCAGACGAACGAGGAGAGGATGGGGGGAGGACGGACATCTGAAACAGTTTACTGTTGGACTGCTGGAAAAAGCAGGGGGGCAAGGGGAGACGGGGGGAGACGAGGAGGAGCAAAACTTTACAATTTAAAAAGAAGATGCACAACTTTGAACACAGAGCAGGTCAGGACGTGTGTCAGTGTGTTCTGTTCAAAGGCCACACACACACACACATTTGGTGACCTCTGACCTCCTGTCTATAGTAAACTCCTGTTCTACTCCTGCAGGGACGGATCTACAACTTTTATGTCCCTAAAATTATACTTACGCTGCCAAACATACAAGAATAATAAAAAGTCTCTACACCTAAAAGTTGTCTTAGTTTCAGAGGTAATGATACAACAAATAGTTTTAAAGGGTGTTTGTGATATTTTGGGAATTTTCAGACCTGCCACTCCTTTGCCCCCCTCATGTAAATGTTTTAGATAAGCCACTGCATAGATCAGAGATCAGAGATGTGACTTAAAACAAAAAAGCTCATAAAACAATATGAATTCCTCACAGACCTCAGAGCAACAGAACCTGCAGCTGGAAACTAGATCAGGAAAACCTGACTGAAGTCACCAGAGTCCTTTTCTCTCTGCAGCTGAATCAAAAAGAGTTTGAACTGTTAGAAATAAAAACTCTGAGTCTCTGTAGAGTTGCAGGAACAAATTCTACTTCCAAACTGAATCTGATTGGATGGAAATGTATTTTCTCTCCGACATTAACGACAACCAGTCTCAGGAAAAACAACTGCCTCCATCCACAGTCTGGATATATACATATGATTTGTTTCCATTTACATGGGAACATTGGGTTATTACACCCATAATTACTGCGCTGTGGCGGCACGTCGCCGTTTTCATATCTGCCAATAAACCGCCGACCAAACGCCCAGCACCGCCGTGAAGCAGGGAATCATGGGAATGAAATTAACTGTTGATTTGGAGTGTGTGCAGGGCGGCCAGAGCGCCGCTCGGGTTAAATGAAAAGATGACTGCAGCCCGTTTGGCGGGGCTGTTCATTTGTTAGTGAACGGTGCGAGTTCGATTCCCCCAGAGGCCAAAACCACCGACGGCAGCATTGGCATTGCTACGGTAACGCAGAATCAAATATGAAGGGAGATGATGTTCCCCCTGGAAACACAACGTAAATAAACTCTTATGGAAATGTCCGTCTGTAATGTCATTTTGTCACAATCAATTTCCCATTACCCGTCACCGCGGCAACGCATACCATAATATACCACACACACCCTGCAGTGAGTGAAATTCAGTTTGAACTGTGAAGATGGAAAAATGAAAAGAAACCAGGAGGGACGAGAAACGAGCAAATGAAATGAAGGTTAGAGGAGGAAAGAGAAGGAGACGCGGGTAAGGAGAGGAGAGAAAGGACAGGTGAAGGAGGGGACGAGGAGGAGGGGACGAGGAGGAGAGGACGAGGTGGGAAGGAGGACGAAGGGCGGTCTGTGACAAACTGACTGTCTGATTACCGTTATTAGTGATAATCAACTAACAATGGACTCTGGGTCTGGCTGGTCTTGGATCTCTCAGGAGCTTTCTGGTCTTGGATCTGTTTCTTTTCAACTTGGTCCAGTGGCTCAGAACCAGAACCTTCTGATTTCTGGTTGTGTTCTAATATCGCAGGTACCGCAGCTCTGAGGTCAGGATCAGGGAAACTTATCCACTGGTGACACGTCTTCTGTCTGCAGGGGACCAGGACAATGACACACAGTGACTGACACACACACACACACACACACACACAGTGACACATACACACACAGATAGCGACACACACACACACACACACACAGTGACACATACACACACATACAGCGACACACACACACACACAGTGATAATCTGATGCTAATAAAGCTGCAGTGTGTTTGGCAGAAGGTTGGATTGTGACCTTTACCTGATGATGAAAGACAAATGTCACCTGTGTGTGTGTGTGTGTGAGTGTTTGTGCATTTGTGTAGTTTCTTTGTCAATAAACGCCTTGTGGTGCGTCCTAACACCAGCAGTTGTGTCAGAAGTAAAAAATTTTCTCTAACAAACCAAAGTACTTTTATCATCAAAAACAATTGGTTACCATGGCAACACAGCATCCTAGGTGTCCAAGGTTAAAACACAAGAACCTGTTTCTGATCCAGATCAAACCTGTGAAGTTGTCGGCTTAAGATGATGCAGACGGGACCAGCATTGTGTGGGTTCAGTGGATGTGAACTGTGTTTAAATATGGTCTGAGGTGAGTGGTCCGGACAAATCTTTACGTGTAGGAACAACAGGAAGCACCTGAGGGAGACAACACAACGATTTCTATGATTTAAGTTATGATTTGATGATCACATCAAAGATTGTGTCTAAGCGTGTCTATAACTGACCTGCAGCTGTTACCTGTGTGAACATTAACTGTGTTTGATCTGATTTCAATATGACTTGGTGGGGTCGAGTCACTCGACATATTTAACCTGCTGCAGCCAGGTTTCAGTGAGACTAAATAAGTCTATCTGATGGTCACTTATCAAGTCGTTGACTAACAAGGAATTAACTGGCCTGGTAGCAGAGTGGTTAAGGCAGAGGGCTGGGAAGCAGGAATCCTGGGTTCGATTTTTTTACATTTACTTTGCTTTGCTTGGCAGACGCTTTTATCCAAAGCGACTTACAGGGAGCTAGCGCTGGGTGTCTGGCTCAGGG
>JAUMTR010000011.1:15258269-15283120 GCA_032270685.1 Microctenopoma stevenorrisi | reverse complement strand
GTGATGAAGTCCTTGACCAGTCGCTCGAAGCACTTCATCACCAGTGAAGTGAGGGCTACCGGGCGGTAGTCATTGAGAAAGGAAGCAGGATGGGGTTTCTTCGGAATAGGAACAATGATGGACTCTTTGAAGCATGTGGGGATCACCGACTAGGGTAGAGAAAGGTTGAATATCTCTGTGAACACTGGTGCTAGCTGACCAGCGCAGGCTTTGAGGATGCGACCTGAGATGCCAGGTCATTCACTATCTGTTTATGGGTGTTTTGCATTTCTTTGGTTTTACGATGAATTTCAGATGAGATTAGAACTGAAGAACTTGCTTCTCAAATTTCCTTTCCATTCACTGGGAGTTTCTGCTGACATTTAAAGAGGAAAGAACCACAGTAACGCTGAAAATCATTTTTATCGTGTGGACCTAAACACACACACAGCTACAACATGAACGTTAATGTTTGTCATTAGGTGTTTACAGTCCACAAAGGATTATAATTATGTGCAAGAATGTGCTGAAGTCCAGATTAATTTGCTCTGTGATGATGATCTGACCAGATCTGAACTTCAGAGAACAAGATGTTGAATCCTGACGTGCTCTCAGATCTTGTTGTGCTCCTTCAGTAGTTTGGTCTTTTTACTGGAGCACTGACTCTCTCTCTCTTTAATTGACTCCCTCTCCTCTCTCCATCCTCTTCTTCCTCTCTCTTCATCTCCCTCTGTCCGTCTGTTTGTAGCTGCAGGCTTCTGTCTGCGTGGCTGATTGGCTGCTGAATCACACAGGGGATCACAGTGATTGGCAGCTGAGAGCTCACAGTAGCAGCTTGGCAGCAGGAACACAGGACGACTAATTACTGAGGAGAGAGTGTGTGTTACAGTGTGTGTGTTGTTGTCGTCAGATGATGTGACGATCATGTCGTTCCCAGCGGTTATCAGAGAAGATTAGCTCCCATCGCTGGGGGAAACACACACACACACACTCGTCAGGGTTTTAAAGTGTTTCTGACATGTTATAATATTCTTCTTTATCTGCTCGCTTCACATGGACACGTTTTATTCCCACAGCTGAAAGTAACTACGTACATTTACTGAAATACTGACGCTGCACTTCATCTGATACTATCTCCATTTTAACAACAAATTCACACCAAAGACTGCTGTCTGACAGTTAACAGTTATTTAGCTTGTAGCATTGTCCGCACAATTATACAATTGATGATGGAAGTTGTTTAGTGTTAGTGAACTTTTTGTGATTCTAATCAATCTGTGAATCTGTCAGTTTGTCCTAGAGGTCGACGGCAGCTAATGAAGGGGATAAAAACCACATTATACCTGTGTGTGTGTGTGAGTGTGTGGTCAGAGTCCAAAAAAAGAAAAAACGTAACGAGTCCCATAAAAGCAAAAAATTAAAATTTTAATGTGAGATGGCCATCACAGCTGCTGTGTGTGTGTGTGTGTGTATGTGTGTGTGTGTGTGTCCGTGTGTGGTGGGGCGTGTCCGGAGGCTGGTCAGTTTGTCTCGTTAATGACCCCTCCCCACCTTAACGAGCTGCTGATGAGAGCTCATTAAGACAGACGCAGAGCTGCCAATAAAACACAGTTAGTGCCTCTGTGTCTGTAACGACTGCACCTGCTAAAACCACAGGTAGGCGGGGGGGCTGCTGTCAATCATCTCTGATGTGAAAATGAAATTGATAGAATTCGTGAAATTTTAGTCACTTGTTAGGTTAGTTCACCTGAACCATCTTAACATTATGTGTCACCGGGCACCTGAGAGCCAATCAGAAAGCAGGATCTGAAAGTGTTTTTTAAAGAGGTCCACGTTGCTAAAGGAGGTTCATATGGCTCAGGAATGGTTTCAGGAATGTTTGCAATAATGCAAAACTTCCTTGAGTCTTGAATCGGTGAAGGGTTTAATAGTAATGGACAAAATGTGCCTGAGCAAAGTGTAAATATACCAAATAAAAGATGTTGGAAATCTTTTTCAGAACTTAAATAACAACAAGTAAATTACAACGTATGAAACCATATTAAAGTGCGACGTAGCTGATGATACATCAAAAATAAATAATAAAACGAGGTGGAAGTGGCTGATTTTAATAAAAACCTGCAGCAGATAAAAGAGGAACAGATGAATAAAAGATAAAAAGTGAAGGTGTGTTAATGACGAGTCCTGCAGCATAAAAGTTTCAACATTTACCTTCATTATTATTGTCATTAGTGGATGTTCATTAATAATGGTTCCCATGGAAACTGTTCACTCAAGGTTATCATGAAAGGATCAGTCATCAATAGACTTATTGTGGTTTTAATTCATGAGCTCAGTCCAGTACAGTTTCTGGATGTCAGACCTGGATCTCAGACCTGGATGTCAGACTCTTATTATCTTCTATCACCTTCTTCAGTCCTGGTTCAGGTTAAGTTCAGGCCCAGTATAAGAGTGCTTCCACGGTGGTGCTCTTGTAGATCCTGTGATCCTCAGTCTCTAACGAGGTGTGGGTCTGTGTGTGGGAGGAACAGGAAGCTGCTGGAAAAGCTTGTTAAAGACTTGTTAAAGATGTTGAGTGTCGCTAACAAGGTCCTGATTAAACCTTCACATCTTCCCCTCTTCATCCCTCACGCTTTAATCTTAACTGCCCTAATGTCTCCCACCTGAGAGGGGGGAGAGAAGGAGGAGGAGATGGAGGAGGAGGAGTGCTGGTCCGTGGCTGGTCTCTGGAGGATCTCTGGATCTAACAGACAGAGGGAGGACTTGTTACTGACTAATGTTAGCATCCTGGTGCTAATGGGGTTTCCATGTTTCAGTCACAGCTTAGATCTAAGTTGACCCGCTTGGACTGATGGATGCTGGATGGTAGATGGTGGGTGGTGGATGGATGAAACCCGAATCTGACTTCTCTCAGGTTCTGATACACATTTAGGTCCAGACCAGACCAGAACTGTGAATTTCATCACAGAAAAGATCAAAGAAAGACACAAGATCTGGAGGCTGAGCAGGACTTTCCCAGGGTCTCAGGTGTTCTGGACTCGGTCCTGTCTCTGCGTGTTAGAGACGTTTGTGTTGTTGACTCATTGAAACGTCTCTGTGTGGTTAATTTCCCTCCTCTCATTACACTGAAGCGTTCTGACCTCAGAGTAACTGACTGTGACCTGAGCAGCGAGAACAATCCTCCTCTGATATTTAACTGGTTTTATTGATCTGAAGCTCGGGGGGTGATATTAAATGATACAGCTTGAATGAATTATTAACCCACAGAGTTCACATCCTCAGGCAGCAGGAAACTTTCCCTTCACGTGTATCAAACTGTAAACTTGTTCATTACGAGCCGACCTCTGACCTCCTACAGTAAACACACACTCACGTCCCGCGGTCGATGGAACCCGTTTACCTGATGCAGATTCTTCCGAACGCTCGTCTCATTACTGGACGACCCTTGACCTGCTGATAGAGCTCAGCTGGTTCCATCCAAACACAAAGTCAGCACTTAGAAGTTCTGCAGACACGTCAGTCACTGTGGACCGTCAGAAGGAAAGAGGAGGGACACCACCTGTCAGCCCGCTACACTACGGTACGTCTCCATCATTGTGTCATTATGAACTCGGAGAAAGTCCAGCTGCTACTGAACAGCACCTGTCTCAGAGCTGAAACGGGTCCACATCTCTCAGAGTCCATCCATGTGTGGTGGTGGTTCCTGCACCACGTTTCCCTGGAGACAAACCTGCAGGTTGATAAGTAAACTGGACATTCAATGCACCAGCAAGACTCCAGGATCCTACAGCTGGATTTCCTCTGAGGACTTTAATCTGATTCACCCCCACCCCCCCACCTTCTGACTGCACATGCAGATTAGCTGCAGCAGATAATTCTGTAAATATTTTCTACCTTCACACGGGATCAGTGTTAGTGTGTTTTTGTCCAGGTTCCAGTCCAGGTCCCAGTCCCTGGGCTCCTCTTTGTCCTCTCTGATAAACTGGCTCTGGATCAACTCTTTGTTTTTGATTCCAATGTCTGGACCCAAACTGATCCCAGTCCCTCAGCTCTGAACCCTTCCAAGATCCACCAGGACTCTCCAGGCGATTCCAGGACCTGTCTGATGTCTTTTCAAGGGAAAGCGTCTGCAGCCGGAAAGAAAATGAGTTTTTTTTTCCAGCTGTGTGTTTTCTATTTTCATTTCATATTTTTTTCTTTGTCATTATGTTTTGTCCATTTTGACGTTTTTTTTTCCAGCACTTTTTAGATTTTTAAATTTCTTTTTGTTTTTAAATATTTTTTTCCGTGCTTGTTTTATTCCCTCTGTCCCTTCACACACACAAACACGCGTCAACAAGAGTGTGTGTCTGTGTTTGTGACTGAGCGTGGAAACATATTTACATACTGATCCCTCAGCCGGGCGTCCAAGAACCACATCTTACGACCCTGACAGAGAGAGAGAGAGAGTTGTTTCCGATGGGACTCGCCTGCTGTCTCTTTGTGTCACTGCGCCCCTTTTATTTTTCCCCAAAGGTCAAAGTGAAAAATCTTCCTCCACTTTGTGTCGACCCGACTCGTCCCAGAGTGAAACCAGCACAGTAACTCTGAGCCCCCGTCAGGAACTGGTCTCTGTCATCCCCGGTGTTGGTGCCAACATGAGACAGTAGCATCTGTCCATCATAGTCTCAGATTTGTCCCAGTCCAGAGCTGGTGTAACTAACTCTTTGACAAGAAGAGTTTAGAGGTGTCCGAGGTTCGAGTGTGGTTCAGGACCTGAATAGACCTCATGATAGTTCAGTGGGTAGAGCAGTCGTCTTCAAACCCAAGGGTGAGCAAGTTCGATTCCCAGTTCCACCAGGTTACATGTCGAGGTGTCCTTGGACAAGACACCGATACCCTGTAGCGCTGACACAGGTCTAGCAGCTGTCCAAACAACAATTTTCCCAAGGGGATCAATAAAGTATTCATTATCATTATAATTATTAAAGCTGGGACACTGTGTTGACCTCAGGAGGTTGTTGACCTCCGACCTGTGTGCAGTAAGATCCATGACACCATGATTGTGATCCCCGAGTTCTTATCAAACCAGATTAGAAGATTAGACAAGAGGTCAGGGTGTGAGTACTACATAATTTTACTACAGTATACTAATAAACTGGAAACACAGATAAATGAGTTTGGTTTGATTTGACCTTTGACCTTTGTATCACACGAAACAGGTTCAGTTTATTATTACAGTATTATTATGAACTGTTTGATTCAATGGTCACATTTTCTTCCTTCCTTTCTTATTTCCTTCCTTTCTTTTTTTCCCTCATTTCTTCTTTCCTTTCTTTCCTCTCCTCCGTCCTTGCTCCACTTTGACAGATTTACTTGCTCAAACTCTTGCTGACTCTTTTCTCGTTTCGCTACTGATTCTCAGCTTCATCTCACTGAAAGGATCAGTTTGATTCATTTGTTTTATTCAGGATTAGCTCAGTTCGATCACAATGTTAATACTAGCATTATTTGTACAGCCACAGCTCCACCTGCAGGACTAAGACAGAACTGCAGCAGTGAACAACTATGAACGAAAACACTCAATTTTAAACTTCAAGTCTTTAACTCAGTTTGCACACATTCAAGTAAAAACCTGAAAACAGCTTTTCTGTTTCTTTGCCACATTTTTAAAAAGCCAGCATGACATTGTTTGTTAAAAACAGAAGACACGAGTATTTACCATTGGGGTTGTGTAAATTCATGCCCTGATAAAAACAACATGCTAGGAATTGTTAAGATCTAGACAATTTTTGTGAATATGTGTGTGTGTGTGTATGTGTGCAGACTTATTTGAAATATTGTGAGTTTTCAGATGTTTTTTAAAGGTGGTGATTGTCTCAGCCAGTCAAATGGAGTGGGACAAGTCATTCCACCATCCAGGGACAGCAGAGGAGAACAGACTGGATCGGGATCAGAGACACATTTAGAGGGAAGTTTTTGTCTCTGAAGTCTAGAGTGTTTGTGCAGGAGTGTAGCTCACTAATAGCATGTTGATTTAAGAGAGTACACTGCCATTTACAGGGATCAAGGATTTACTGGAAGCCAGTGGAGAGAGGTGAGAAGAGGTGTGACGTAGTTGTATTTCAGCTGGTTGAAAATAAGGCTAGAGAGGTTGTGCAGCCTGTTGTGAAGGAAAAAGTCTAATCTTTCGAATGTTATAGAGAGTGAACCTGCAGATCTCAGCCACTTGATCGTCCGTTTATCATCTATCCAAACTCCAAGGCTTTTCGCAAACCCTGTAGGTGTTAGCAATAGTGAGCCAATTTGATGAGAGGAGTGGAAAGATCAGAATTTTAATTTCAGATTTGTTTAACTGGAGGTGTGGCTCAGACCATTACATCCATGCCAATGTCTGAAAGACATTGGCATGGATGTAATGACAGGATAGACAGGATAGTGTTATCTTCTGGCAAGAAAGACAGAGCTGAGTGTCATCAGCATAGGAGTGGAAGGAAAAGCCGTCGGATTGGATGATGTGACCCAGTCAGTGAGTGTAAAGTGAGAAAAGAAAGGGGCCGATGACAAAGCCACGTGGAACCCCTGTGGTTACCTTAGAGAGTGTAAATGTCTTGTCTTGAAGATGGGAGGTGAACTAATTAGTTTGGTCCCTGTAATTGCTACATCTGACATCGCAGTGAGAAGAGTTCGGTGGTTAACCGTGTCAAAAGCAGTGGACAGATCTAGTAGGATGAGGATGGATGACTGGTGAGTAGCTAATGCAGCACAGAGGTCATCCAGCATTGTCAGGTGGGAGGTCTCAGTCAAATGTGCTTTCCTAAAACCAGACTGAACAGGTCAAGTAAATTGTGAGTGTACAGAAATGTAGAAAGTTGTCCCAGGACAGCTCGTTTGAGACCACAAGGTATAATATGTTTTTTTAGGCAAGGGAGCAATTACATTTTTTTAATTATTACATGTTTTAGCATCGTGCTACAGATAAAAACAAAAATCAGTAAAATATAGTGCTCTGTGTATCGAATGATTTCACTGAGGACCAGGCACCTTTTAGGTTTTTATTATTCCAAACTGTATTTTGTATTTTCTTTGTGTAATATTTAAATTTATTTTATCTGAATCATTTAAATGTAACAAAAAACACAGAGGGGGCAAAGACTTTAAATAAACTTTACTGCATTTTAAATAAATAAAGATTTTGAAAATTAGAAAGGACAAAGTCTCTGTTATTTTGTCCAACACAGAGACGCTGACTGACTCTATAAAGACTTAACAGAAACTTTTGTTCTAACTGATTCACTCGGGAGGGGGGGTCCCTGATGAACCCCCACCATAACGAGCTGATCAATTAACTTCAATTAACTTTAATTAACATTCAGATGAAACACACACTCAGTCTGTTTTTTCTTCTAATGTGTGTTTGCATGTGTGTGTGTGTGTGTGTGTGTGTCTGATAAACAGTTAAAATCTCAGAGACTGCCCCCAGCACTTACTACCCCCCCACCCCCACCCCACCCCCATCGTCCTCTGGGACTTTATTTGAACATTTTGGCCAAACTGCATTTCTTTCTTCTCCCTGCTGCAAACTGACAGGAAATCAATGGAGGCCTTCCTCCTCCTCCTCCTCCTCTTCATCTCCTCCTCCTTCTCTTAGATTCAGTTTGATGATCAGGGACACTTTCATGACGACAGGAAGCTGCTCTTCCTAACGAGCATCACGTTGTTACCACGACAACAGTCTGACGCTCTGATTCGTCCGGTGCCTTGCTCTAGGGAACTTGTTTGTTTCTTCTTCTTTCCTCTGCTGAAGTTTGTTGTGTTTGACTTTGGGCTGCATTGATTTATTTCAGTTGATGAAATCTTTACATTACTTCACTTGGAAATCATTAAAATCACAAATGTCTCAGCAGCGATCAGACACAACCTTCACTGACGCTCTATGTTGGGTGTGTGGACTGTTGGGGGGGGGGGGGGCGACCTTTGACCTTGCTGTCAGCCATGACCTCACATTGTAACTGAGACCTCACACACACATACTGGAGGGTCAACACGTCCAGCTCTGCTTGGGTGAAGGTGATCAATCATTGCGCTGTCACAACTGTCAATCAAAGTGTTGTTCTTGCCCACTCAGAAAGAAGAACAGGCTAATCGAGCCAGGAGGTTCTGTCTGTAGAGCCAGATTCTGTTTGTAGGGTTCTGTTTCAGCTCCACACACCAGGAAACAGACACACAAAACATCTCATTTTAAAGTCTCAATTTAATTGGAACAAAAATAGAAACATAAGGAAATAAATGTTGTTGGCGTCTAGAAGTTTCAAATGTACAAGAGCAAATGTAAAATATAAAAGAAAAATATATTCTGAACTTTTTAAAGACAGTTTAGCTTCATGAAGAATTCATGGAGGAGAATAAAAGCCCAAACGTGTCACTGAGGAGGAAAAGAAGCTTTTAATCTGATTTTATGTTTGATTTTTTATCTGACACAGTTTTTGTGGAGACGCTTTAACGCCCACGGCAACACAAAGAAAAGGAACATTGAAATGTTTCACATCTTTAATTTATACAAAGAGAAGAACCAAGAGACACGTCGTCATGGCAACAATCACACGCAATGCCTGGTTCTGGTCTAAGGTCAGAATCAGTTGGTTGGGTTTAGAAAACAATGGATCCACCCTACTGGTTTCTCCACTCTGTCACAGTGTAGATGTGACAGCTGACAGCATTAGATCTCCTGACACCCCCCCCAACCCCAGGAAACTCTTTCTTTTTGAGTGTAGAACTCATGTAAAATAAAAGCCTTCAAAATGTCAGTCAGGAGACAAAAAAGCATTTGTTCTGACATGTACACCAACATTTAATCATCGTAAAGTTTTTAATAAATGAACAAATCCACAAAAGTTTCTCTACTCAACAAATGGGGTCAGGGTATTTCTCAAGTTTAGTGAGATGTGGTCATGTAAAAGGTTTAAGTTGTGATAGAGACGTCATCCTGCAATGTTGCTGTCTGTGCACCCCCATTCCACCTCAGCCCACCCCCATAGAATTAAATAGCCCCCTCCCAAAAGAAATCACCTGGGTTTAACAGGAAAGAGGAGATGAAGCAGTTTCAGTGTTTCTGAGCCTCAGGGACAAAAATTTTCCGCTCAAAATCCTTTAACATGACGATAATATGGAACAAGACGGACACAGCTGCTGGGGGGGGGGGTGTCGGAGTAAGGACCGGGACCAGAGAGACCAGACTTCTCTCAAACAGTGTTTCTCACTCTGACCTTCACTTGTTCCCTTCGTTCTTTCATATTTTTTCTTTTCAGACCATTTCCACTCGTTTATCAGAGTCTCAGGAGAAATGTCTCCGTCCTCCTCCCACCTCCACCCACCCGCTGCCTCCGTTTGTCTGCTCATCAGCTTACCTCAGACTACCTTAAATCTTCTTAATCTGAACTCGGTCCCCTTTAAATCAATCAGAGTAAGTTAAAGGGATCGGGGTCCGACCTCCAACCAGACTGAAAATCAGAGCAGAAGTGCATGTGTTGATTAATCAGAAAAATGTGTTGAGTTGTTTCATTTGTTGTTTGGATGTTTAACACACAACTTAAGTGTCCAGTAGAAACACAGTAAATATGGAGGGAGGAGGATGGACAGTAGAAACTGCAGTCAGGAAATTACAGTCTGCTGCCACCTGCTGTTCACTTTCAGTTAGAGCAGCATCAGTCTGTTTCTGTCTTTATTCTAATTTACGTAGAAACCAATACAATCATATGTTGCTCTGCTATAATGTTTTCACATTTCTAGAAGTTCTAAGTTTGTATTCAAATCATACACGAAATAGATTTTCTTGCTCTAATTGTTTCATTTAAATGTGACGTCACAGCGTGTCCACAACTGGACAAGCGTGAAACTTTCAACAACGTGATGTGTCAAAGTTAAGGATTTAAGACTTCCGGTGCAGTAGAGCTTCCAATTAACTTTTTTTTTTACCTCAGCTTATAATCGCTTATTATTTGGATTTATTTTATCTCTATTTGTCATTGTGTTTTGTTTATTTAAATTTCTTATAACAATTTTATTTTAATGTTTCTGTAAGTGAATGAATGAAAATGTATTTTTATTGAAATATTGAAGCTCTGATAGAAGCTGGACCTACACTGAAACTTTCTGATGTAACTGTATTAAAACAATGATGTAAACAAAATTCGTCCACGCGATGTGAAAGTCTTACCAAGTTAGAAAGCAGTTGTTAGATTTAGGAGAAAATTACTTCACATGAATCTGCTGTGCATTTATTATGAAGGTCCGTTTCGGCCTCACACCGGAAGTTGCTGTAAACTTGAAGTTACCGGTCGACAGAAGGTCGATAAACAGTAACACCATTTAGCAGTTAGCTAGAAGCCAAACGGGGATATTCTGTGGATATTTATTTACTGTGCGCGGGAAACTGAACTTGTCGTTATAAGCTAATGTTAATATGCGGGTGGTTAGCTTCCAGGCTAACTGAAGTGAAGCGTCCCGGTCGGTGAGCAGGCTGTTAGCAGTTAGCATGCAGTGTGCTAACCTCCTGAGGAAGAGAAGTTTGGATCTGGACCTGGACGCGTGGAGCTGCCGAACGGTGAGACTCTTGATAATCATGATTGGAGCTGGGCATAACGATCATTACAGTTAAATTAACGTTTAGATCAAAATCCACATCCCTCGTTTGAGTCCATACAAACTTGGGTCACAGAACGAGCCGTCGGCTTTTGTCCTCGTTAAAGACCGTGGGATGTTTGATTAGGGCCAGGCGTCCGTTTAAAAACAAGAAGTGTGGTTCTGAATGGCTGAGAGGAAAGTTCAACGACTCTGCTCGTCATCTGGATAACAGAATATTCAGTTAAAGACGGTTTTTGATTAATAACGGTACGATGATTAAGGTGGTTGTTAGTAGTGAATGTAGTAATCATGTACTGCGTACAGGTGTTCACAGTTATCTTATTCTGAACCGCACCTTCTTCATGGTCTCACACTCATTTGCTGATGTTTTTTATTTTTACAGAAACGGTCGCGTTTGGAGGCGGAGCTCCAGGTGATTGAGTGTCCAATGGAAACGAGCTACACATTACCTGTGACCAATCAGCAGCCAGAACAACAGGTCAGTGCTGATTTTCATGACAACATTCTGAAGATAAACTGTCTAACAAATGAGTTTCTGTACATTACATTGTAAAAATGAAACACGTCAGTGTCCCTGTGCCTACCTGGACGTGTCACTTTAAGTTTAATTAGTCACAGCAGCAGCTGTTGTTGGGTACGAAGTCTGAGTCATCATTATTTAGATTTCCCGCGGTAACAACATAGTATTTATTGGTTATTCTACCAGTATTACATAGTCACAGTGCTGCTGCTGTAATTGTGTGTCCATGTTTCTTGACCCAGGTTGGTGCGGTTCAGCCCAGACCTCAGCTCTGCTGCCCCCGGTGTCTTGGAGGAGAACCAGTAAGATTATTTTTGACTTTCTGACTTAGTGTCAGCTGCTGTTCACGTGATAAACAGCTGATAAAAGTCCAGGTTTCAGCTTAACCTTTGACCCTTCTTACTGTTTTGTTAATTATTAAGTCAGTGTTTTGTGTTTCAGGGTCATATCAACCACATCCTGGGTCTGTGAGCGGCCACATCTACAGGGGAGGAGAAGGAGGATGAAGAGGAGATCTGACACCATCCACAGCCATCCAATCACTTTCTACGTTTTCCACGCGTTTCTCTGATGTCGCCACAGCCACGCCCCCCCCCACAGGTGACCAGTCAGGTGTTTGTTGTGGTAACACACACTCCAGAATAAGCTTCCAGAGCTTTTGGCTCCAGGTTGTTTTTTTATTTTTATTTATAACTTAAAGGAGGAATTCTGTCTGATAGTGTATTCAGGGACACACAGTAAATCTCAGCGCTGACTAATCTGACTTCAACAAAGGTGTTAATGTCACTAAATGGAAAATTATCAGTGCAGTCCACTCTGAACCTCATGTGTCTATATGTTCCTGAACGCAACCTCAGGTGGGAATGCAGCAGATGTGCATTTTAGGTTTAAAGTTAACAAAGCTCCTTCGTCCCCTCTCAAAACATCTTCCTCCCCCTACCTGACTTCTGATTGGTTCATCTGACATACATGAATGTGTAGTTTAATAATCCCCATGACCTCTTCATCTCCTTGTGTGGTCTGTCTGTAGCTGCAGACTGTAAAGGGCTATTACACCGTTTAAGAGTCTTGATACCACACAGGTAATGTCAGGAGAAGACGCCCACACTTTGTAATTATAAAAACTGTTTGTCTTTCCTGCAGGATTAAAACCAAAACAGAAAATAAAGGATTATCTCAAAACAAAAGAAGACAAACTGTCAGTGAAGCGTCAGGGTGGCACGTTTCTCTGTGTGTGGAGAACAGCTGAGAGTGGAAGGTTATTTAGTGTTAAGATAAGGCGAGTAGTTTTCAGGAGTCGTTGTGTGATCCAAGATGCTGTTTTTCATTCCTCCCTGGATGCTTCTTCTTTCAATGGTCAGTGTTTTAACCCCCATTAACTTCACGTTCCGTCCTGAATCTGTCCACAATCCTTCATCCAGCCCCAACAGAATATTTAAACCCTTTGTCTAACACGAGCTACTGCTGTGCGTGTCCCACAGTAGTTTCAGCTCAAGCTCTGACCGATGTCTGTACATTCGTTTTTATAATTAAAATTATAAATATTTTGATGAAGTATTTTTATCCGACTGTGCTCCGATAGGTCAGGGCCAGCATTTGTACTGTTTTTTAAAATAAAAGCTTTGGCTGAATATGTGTCTGGCTGCTGGTGATCCATCATTGTCCTTTGACTCCCGTCATCTTTTAGATGTCAATTATCAGCCTGAACTGATCATTAAACAGTATTATTAATAATCCTTCACTCAGCGATTTCCTTACTGTAACATTTTACAGTTAATGACCCTGATCAGAGGAAAAACACTGCAGTGGGAATGATAATCACTAGTGATGGGCAAGCAATGAGCAAGTAATCGGGTACACAGTGGAAATACAAGTAACAGTATGTGAGTATAGTGAACTCAAAGTAATAAATAGCATGTTATGGTCAGTTATGCCTTCAGGCGTAGACAGTGGGGACAAAAACATGGTGTAAAATGCGAGTTCTGAGGAAGTGGACTTTGGTCCCTGAACAGCAGAAACAGAACAAAATGGACCATCAGACCTCCAAACTTTTTATTGGCTCAAAGAAAATCAGATCAAAACCAGTGTGGTGGAAACGGAAGAAGAAATGAGTCCATGTCCTCAGCTGCCCATCACTCAGCCAGGTGAGGCCTCTTTGCTGCAGGAGCTTCACCTGTCCAGGTACAACACTGTTTTCACACAGGTGTTCAGACGGACTAAACTTCAAAGAGCAGAGCTGCAGCGCCCTCGTAGTTACAAACACGTTGCTGACAGGCGAACATGTCTGCGGACTGAACTTACCGCCGTCAGACTGCTCACTGGTCGACTTGCTGCAGTAGATGATGCCGCTCGCCGTCTTCCTGGTTTCTGACAGCAATCATAACAAAACGCATTAAAACACTTCGCTGCGGTAATAGTACTCAGACTGAAAGTAGTAGTATTTAGTACTTACCTGCGTGCAGTAAAACTGATCGACAGGTGGAGGAAACTGCTTCTTTAGCATCTGCATCGGACAAACCAAACAACAAACCTCTGAAGAACCACATCAGGAGACCAACACAGTACGTACATACACACACACACACACACACAGGGCTGAATATGCTGCAGTACGTCTACACGCAGTACCGTTTCTACAGTACTACAAAAAAGGCTGTTAACTCTCCTAAGGATACAGGTTGGTGATGTCATACGGGCCCCTGAGTTCCAGAGCCTGAAGGCAAAGACAAAGGGTTAAATTTACTCCACTGTACTGCACTGATCAACACCAGTGATTGATACTGACTGATGTGACCAGTGGCCTGATCACTGACCTTCTCTGCAGCACTGGACAGGATCACGTTCTGAAAGACAAACAGTGGGAGTTAACACTGGGCTCGTGATGTCACAGCTACGGAAGCCTGCAGGGACGGATAGGACACACACTGTACCTTCCCTTTGCAGCTCTCCATCAGACTGAGGGCATTAGCGATGGTGTAGCGTCTCATGGTGGAGTCTCTGACCGCTGCAGAGTAGCAGAGCTCGAACACCACGCCGCGGTCCACAGCCTATAACAGGTTGGGTTTGATGATCAGGTTTTAGCATTAAAAATAAAAGGAAAGAGCAGAGTCAGCATTAATAATGAAATGAAGCTCACCCCGTTGACTGGCGCTCTCTTGAAAAAGAAGGGAAGTTTCTCCGTGACTGAGATACAGATGATGTCGATGTCCAACAGCATACAGGCCGACTGAAGACACACGCAGTGTTAATGTGTGTACTATGAGAGTGAAAGTACTCAATATGCAGAATAACTGACAAGAACTTCAACGCTGGACAGGCGGAGAATTTCACCCTAACGTGGTATAAAGATTGGACGCTGTTACTCTGCAGCTGTGATGTTTGCTGTGTGTTGTGTGAGTCTTACATGGAAAAGTTTCTCTGTGGTCGGCTGAACAGCGAGAAGATCGTAACTTCGACACTCTGCATCATTCGGCCTCTGTACATACACACACACACTTACTTCACACGTGCATATAGCTGCACACACACTGACATTACACAGGTGCCTTTAACTGTTCGTTATTACACGCGTACTACGCATCTATTCAAGTAGCAGTGGGACTTACAAAGTGGCTGGAGTCTGACATCAGCACGGTCAGTCTGTTCAGCACTCTGATTGGACGAGAGCGACCCTGACACACAAACACAGGTGTTACCACACAAACAGTAGACACACACCTCTTCAGCAGCAGCAGCATACCTGCACAATGGGCAGCTTATCGATCAGCTCGTTGATCGGCTTCGGAGCAGGAATCTCCTGCAAACAGGAAACAAACACAGACATACAAAATAAAAGCCTGCTGGGCCACTTGGTTCAATTTCTCCAGGTTTGTTTCTCAGACTTAAATAAACAGAGCTAAACTGGTGTTTGTGTTTTCCTGCGTCTGACGGTGCACCTGAACGTCGCAGCACTCACCTGTTTCTTCTTGGCCGTGGGTTCAAACACGTAGTTGATGGCGACTGTGGAGAAACCGACTGGGAAGAAAACACATCACGGTTTGAAATGAGTCCCTAATGGTTTAAATCTTCTGCTTCTACCTGCTGCAGAACTTACTCCGTGTTTTGTTGTTTCATATAATAAACCACGTGTTTACTAAACCGCTGGATGTTGATCAGTTTAACGAGAATTAAAATGCCTCCTCACAGCAGTAATCTGAAGTAAACCCGGTGTGTCCGGATCACCTGAACACAGAACACCCTAGACTCGTGAGTCGCGTTGCTAGCCGAGCTAGCTGAGCTAGCTCCCGCTCTGCAGCCGGTAAAGCTGTGGATGTAACGTTAGACTCACGGTGAGCTGCCGTCTCGATCAGACTCTGTAGCTGCTTCGTGTCCGCCGTGTAGCTCACGTTTAAATCCATAAACACAGACATGACTCTGCTGCCTGCTTCCCGCAACTCTCCAGCACATGTGTAGAACCGAACGGCCTGCTGGGAACTGTAGTTTTACAGTATCAGCCTGTCTCTTCTTCTTTTATTTGCGGTTTGTAAACAGCGAGATGGTGCACTGCCGCCACCAACTGGTGAAGAGTGTGGATCCGGACTCGAACGTCTACTTCAGTCTACTAAAATCACCAGGATTATGAAATATTTCTTTTGGAAAACTGACGTCATTGTCTGGGAACCAGCACACATGGAAACGAACAAGCAGACAGAACTGTGAAGATTTGAAGGCGAACGTTTCGTGTGGGCTGCTAAATTAATAAATACAAGATGGAATATTTCAATTAAATTCAGGCAAAGAGAGGGAACAGATCTCTACGTTGTTTTCAAAATCATTTAGTGTGTATACGAGATTTTCAAGTCTTTTTAATCCAGAAGAAGGCAGCAGTGGTTGCGAGCTGCCGTTAAACCCCACAGAAGAAGAAGCAGCAGCAGCAGAAGAAGAAAAAAAAGAAGACGACGACGACGAACCCGAACCCGAACCCAGGGCGCAGACTGCTGCAAACTAACACAGGCAGAAAAGGCTCCGTAAAATAAAATCGGCTGAAGGTACTTAATCAGTACTAATACTTCAGTTACTAACAGTTATAGTAAAGGTCAGTGTCACGGCACAAATCATGTGAAGTGACCCCTTCCTGTCCGTGAACACACCCGAATCCGGACTGTGTGCTGGGAAATGTCGGGTCACCTGTGCTTCACCAGGAAACGTCACGTGTGAGGCGAATCTGTGACGTCAGCAGATGAAGGACGTTTCTCACTTAAAGCTGTAGTTTTGTATTTGAATGTGTTTTTATTGTTTCATAAAGAGGATTCAGCGCTGTTTGAGCCTCCTCTGCTGGGACCTGGAAAACGTTTTTCTCTGTGCAGCAGATGCTCATGTCCTCCCTGTCTCCCATCATCAGAACCTTTTCATTCCACGTCAGACGGGTTCAGTCCCGTCCAGAATGTCAGCAGTGTTACGACCTCTGGGGATCAGACTCTGTGGCACCAAATGTCTGCCGTCCCGCTGCTACACAAGCTTTGTCTCCAGGACGAGGTCCAGTATCTCATTAATCCACTCACTGAGCGATCTGCCGACTCACTGATTTTTCGATGGATGGATTCATTGATTGGTTGGTTGGTCTCCCAGGTACGTGAACCGGCTGAAGGAGGACGACGAGGCTTGTCTTGCAGCGCTGCAGAGCGGTCGCATTTTCCTGTTCCACCGCTTGTCTCCTCTGTTTCAGCGCACAAAGAGAGGAACCCTTGAACCTGTAGTCCTAATCACCTCAGGTATGAAGTCATAAGAACCAGAGGTTACAAACCACCGAACTTAAGAATCTCAGTGGAACCACAGTCTGAGGTAGATAAATGTGCCTTGTTCCAGATGTGCGGTCAATCCTGCAGAGACTCTGTTCAGATGAGTCCCTGCTGAAGGAGTCGGTTCTGATCGGCTGTTCTGAACAGAACCAGGCTCAGTTCTGCCTGGACATCGGTAAGAAGGTGTTACCCTGACATTACTGAGGCTGTGGAATCTGTGCAGCGTGTGTGACTGTGGGTTCTGGTATTGTAGGAGAACTGGATCAGGTGGCAGTAGAAGAAGAGTGTGAGGGAAACTTCATCGACCTGAGGAAGTCTTTCTTTCACCTGGCAGGAGCAGAAGCGCCCCTACTGGCCAAGGTACAGAACTACGCGTGTACTGTATGAGTCTTTGGTTCTGACCCACAATCATCTAGGATTATTAAATGGATTTATTTTGTAAAGACACAAGTAGGTCCAGGAAATCTTTAAATCTCAAATCTCGAGACTAGATCGCAGCTGTACAAATAGCTTTTAAGTTTTATCCATGATCCTGATCCTGATCCGGTGTGCGCTGCAGGCTCAGGCCCTGCTGCGCTGGCATCAAACTAGCAGATTCTGCAGCGTTACGGGGCAGCCAACCTGCCGGAACCAGGCCGGGAGTCAGAGAGTCTGCAGCAGCAAAGGTATCATCCACTATCCTAAGGTGAGGTGATTTCTGGCTGTTTCCTCGCTTTTGTCAATGTTTTGTGGCGTGTTTAATTGGTTTCTGACTGGAGTTTGACTATTTTCGCAGTGGTTTCTCGCAGTACTCCTGCAGATTTCTCTTGTGTGCTGGTTTCTGGATGATTTCCTGCTGGTCTGACTGGTTTCTCCTGCAGATGTCTCCAGTGGTAATCGTGCTAGTGTCGGATGGGAAGCGCTGTTTGTTGGGCCGTCAGTCGTCCTTTCCTCGGGGAATGTACAGCGCTCTGGCTGGCTTCTGTGACATGGGTCAGACTTACCTGTCGATCACGTCTGCTCACCTGGTTTCACGTGTGTATTCCTGCTTGACCTTCCTTTGTGTCTGGTTGTCCCAGGTGAGTCGTTGGAGGAAGCTCTGTGCAGGGAGGTGGCAGAGGAGGTGGGTTTGGAGGTTCAGAGTATCTCCTACAGCTCCTCACAGCACTGGCCTTTCCCTCACAGTTCCTTCATGATGGGTTGCCATGCTTCTGTTAGCCCCGCCCACACTCAGGTAAGCTGGGACACTCTGCCTCAGACCTGATTCTGACCTTTACAACTGTATCAACATGATTGTTACCAGCATCAAACATCTTTGTATTTATTAAGTGACGGGAAATTCTCATTACAGGACAACTGATTAACTACTATTTAACATTTTATTTTTTAATTAAATTAATAATGTTATTTAAGGATATGTGAAATTATTATTTTTATAGTTTAAATATAAAGAAAATTGATTTGTTTGTTTTTAGCAAATTATAAAACTTTTAATATCCTAATATTCAGTTAAGATGAAAATGTACAAATAACTTTAAAGCAACTCCATCTACATTTAAAGGTGTTCTTATTCTTTAGGAGTAAATGGGGAAAAAGTATTTAATTTATTAAACTAAGTCATTAGGTCTATTAATAAAGGTTTCTGAATCTGACTCTTGTTGGAATTAAGGGGCTTTCAAACAGTGTGTAGATCCCTGTGGTAAAAGTCAGAGGACCCCCATCTCGAGCCCTGAGGTACACCTGAGAAAGTAGCTGTTGTCATGTGACCCGTTGTTTCCTCTGCAGTTACAGGTGGATCATGCAGAGCTGGAAGACGCGTGCTGGTTCAGTCTGGAGGAAGTTGTCTCTGCTCTGAAGATGAAAACTCCTCCCAGAAGAGGCGCCCCCCCCGCCCTGTGGCTGCCACCAAAACAAGCCATCGCTCACAGACTCATCACCGAGTGGACAGACCAGCAGCAATGCCAAGAGGATTGATTGCTTATGATCCCGGTTTAGCCCTTTGTGTGATCCAGATTCTGAATCTACGGACAGCGAGCCAACACAGATCAGTGTTGGTTTTATACATCTCCCTTTAAACAGTTGCCTGAACCAGTCATCTCTCGTGAACCCTGGCGAGAAACGTGACGAGGTCACTTGTTGGTGCCATGTGTAGTTTTACCACAGCTGAAAAGGGGGAGGCTGTGTTCTGTTTTTATCCTTCAGTCAGGAGACACTGATGACCAGTAACGCTGTAGTTTCCTCCAGTAACAGTTCAGCCTCCTGTTGTTGAGTGTGTAACAGCTGCAGGTTGTTTACATTCTAAAATCTACCTCAGAGTGATTTTACATAAATGAGAATTAACGTGTATTCACTGTTTCCTTCATTCCATTTTGTTTGTCACATACATAGTTACACAGGGAACAACGCGCAGTGAAACGTGTTCTTCTGCAATTTAACCCATCCCCCTGGGGGGCGCAGTGGGCAGCTACAGACATAGACCGCTACTCAAGCACACACCTGGTATGGCGGATGGGCTGGGTGCCGTGGCTGGGAATCGAACCTGCAGCCTCATGCCTCGACCCACTGAGCTACCAGGCTGCCAATGTTAAAAGAAAACGTGTATATGGAGAAGCAGCAGAGTGTTTTTATTTATGTTGTAAAACTCTTTTTCTGTGATTTAAATGAAGGATCAAATCTAGTTTGTTTGTTGTGTGAACAAATTTATTTGTGATTTCTTTCACAGATCAGTTCATTGTTCAAGGTAGGTTCAAGGTTTGCTTTATTGTCACCTCCACCATATACAGGAGTACACAGTGAGGTGAAACAACGCTGCTCCAGGGCCGAGGTGCAGAGTTGCAGAAACCTTCAGAACAATCTGAAAGTTATTAAGGATTCAGACCATAACGATGTGCAACAGACTGCGCTCCTCATCTACAGCCAGCTCCCTCAGCAGGTCTTTAAGGTCAAAACCTTATCTATGCAATCAAACAGGGGCAAATTATCCAGTTATATACACAATATCATCAACATTGAATAATATTTATCAACAACGTTCCTGAACAACAACAACCAAAAAAGAAAAGTGTCAGAAAGGCATCAAATTAAATCTAAATGGACAAATAATGTGAATGGTTTTTGGGACGATTTGTGTTGAACTAAGATCAGTGATCAAATAATTTTAGATCATTTAACCATTAATGTCATTCCACAACACATAAAAACAACCATTAAGATCAAATTAACAACCATTTCTAGT
Organism: Microctenopoma stevenorrisi; assembly: GCA_032270685.1. Lineage (NCBI taxonomy): Eukaryota > Metazoa > Chordata > Actinopteri > Anabantiformes > Anabantidae > Microctenopoma > Microctenopoma stevenorrisi. Next base: position 15,263,007 of record JAUMTR010000011.1, on the reverse strand, counting down.
CAGAACTGTTTGTACACAATCTTTATTCCTGCTTTGTTTTGGAAATGTGTTTATGAAAAATGGTTTTGGTTTGATCTTTGTGAACTTGTTAGACAGAGTTAAGATATTTGATTTGTTGATTCAAATAATGATTTCCCTGATTTCAGATGTTATCTTTAAAACCGGAACACATCGTGAAACACAGTGAACTTTCTGATTAACTTTTCATTGTCTTGTTTTTATTATTGATTCTTGTATAAAACCCTGCTGCCTGATCGATATTTATCTCTTTTAACTAAATTTCTTCTTATCCACTTTTATTATCTAAATATAATATGCTTTTTTTCTCTTTTCTTTTTGTTAAGCTTAATGATTTTTGTACAATATTTACGTGTATTTGTTTTTCTATATTTAGAACCAGATATACAGACTAAACTCAGTTCAAACAGTACAATACAGTTAACAATAACTCCACAGCAACAAGAACAAATAAGGAGAAAAAATAACAGATAAATAAGGATATAATGTACAGAATAAAATTAATAATAAATAAATGAAATAGTAAATAATAAAAAAGTGCATATATGTACATGTATATGTACAGCTCAGGGAGCAGATAATCAGCATAATTAAAAATAATATGGGCTACGATAAATCACAATTCAGAAGAAAATTACAAAGGTTTGCGGCTTGTTACGTGTAGTTTAAAGATTTAATTTTAAAAAAGCTGTTTCCTGTTTGACCCGGAAGAAAAATAAAACACTTCCTCCTGTTTCTGACTCCACTGGTTTGTTTTTAGCCAGCTGCTGTCATATTGATGTCGTTTGAGGTTCTGTTTTTTCTGCTTTATCTTCAGAATCCGAACTAGGACTAACGGAACTCCGCAGATGTTCCCCGCAGCTCGGGAGGCCTAGCGGGTTAGCATTAGCTGTTAGCCGCGGTGTTCCCGGCTCCGGCGGCAGCGGTAACGGCAGGATGAGCTCCTCCGTCGGCCTGCACACTCAGCTGGCCGCCGTCATGGAGTCTCTGGTCCACGCCGCGGTGGCGGAGCTCACCAAGCTGGTGGAGGACAGCTCGTTCCCCCGCATCAGTCTCCAGGTCCGGACCGGCAGCTCAGGGAGAAAGGCCGGAGAGACGACGCCCAAAAAACAAGACGAGGGCCGGGAGAAGATGGTGAGGAGCGGGGAGCCGCTTTATTTCCATGGTTAACTGGGAAAAGTTCTCCTAAAGATGTTCCCAGAGTAGTTTCTCTGTGCAGTTAATTTTTAAAGTGGAGCGGCAGCATTTATATTAAAAAATATATAATCAGAGTTGGAGATTTTAAAAAGTAAACAAAAATTGAATTCATTGTTTACGAGAAATTCTCACATTAATAAGATAAAAACAACGTTAGAATCAAACACTTTATTATTTATTCACTAAAAGTTCGCTGATTTTTTCTGTTGACAGAGATGATTCCAGTTTGTCCTGATTTACTACGACTAACTGTTATTCTATCTGTGTTTTATTTGATATTTCTTCTTTTTGATATTGTAAAAATGAACCTGGACTTGTGAACCAGGTGCTGTTTGCCTCCATCATGGAGACTCTGGGGAACGAGGCTCTGGGAAAGATCATCAACATCGTGGATGAAGTCAAAATGCTGGTTGAGCTGGAGTCTGGGAGGGGGGGCAAGAGACCTCAGACCAGCATACTTAACATCCTTAACACGGCCCGAGTCGGTACGTACACGGGTCCAATGCAGCAGTATCCAGTAGAACACTTTATTCAGAATCTCATTTTATAATCATATAATTTTATACAAAGTCAAAAATGACATTTCATGATTTTATGAAACCTTTGCTTATTTTCCTTTGTGGTCCATGGATGGTGGAATGACTTGTCCTGCTCCACTCGACGGGCTGAGACTCACCACCTCTAAAAAAACATTTAAAACCAGTTTAAAAAGTATTTCAAATGAGTCTCACACATTCACAAAACGTTGTCCAGCAATAAACCATTACTCTCATATTCTTTATCTTGACGATTTATAAGGGCTCTTATTTTGTAGTAACTCTTTTAAATGGTAACTGTTGGAGTCTTTTCCTTTAAGTCACTTTGGAATAAAAGCGTCTGACAACTAAAGTAAAGAAACACAAGTCAGAAATACACAGAACTAAAAGCAGAAGCTCTCCAAGTATAAAACACAAAATAGATTCTCACACGTCCAAATTCCTTAAATTCACAGTTTTTCCAGTGGGCTTGTGAAATACACTAATTATAGCTTGTTTGTCACAGAAGCCGAACACTCGTACGGAGTACGACTTCCAAGCTCAGACACAGACAAGATCAGTCAGGTAAGACACCACACCTGTCCGTCACTGATGCATTTACTGACCCCACTGACTTCTGTACATTGTGTCGCTGCAGAACAAAGCAGATGAGGAAGGAGTAGAAACGCCGTTTGTTCTGGCGGTCACCGTTAAAGACGAGCATGGGAACATCGACCTTGGAGCCATCTCTGAGAGTGAGTGTCTCAGCAGCCCGATGTATCATATTTGGTTAATGTCAAGGACATCTGTCACATCAACCTTCCTTTGACTCTTGCTCTAGTCCCTGTCCTTAAACCTGCTGTTGACCACTTTGTGTTTTCTGTCCTCGCAGGAGCTCGAGTTGAAGCAGCGCAGCCGGTTCCTCCTGAGCTCCAGCCGCTGCCGCCTTCCAAAGTCTCAGACTCTCCGGAGTTCATCCTGCAGAGCGTCACCTGGAAGTATTTCATGTGCACGGCCTGTGGGAAATCCTTCACGTCCCAGAGCAACCTGAAGTCCCACTACCGTATCCACACTGGCGAGAAGCCGTTCTCCTGCAGTGAGTGTGGCCGAGCTTTCCGCCAGCGGCAGAGCATGCAGAGCCACATGCGCACGCACACGGGCGAGCGTCCGTACGAGTGTATGCAGTGCGGGAAGTGTTTCTCCAAACAGGCACAGCTCAAAACGCACTCCATCATCCACACCGGGGAGAAACCGTACGGCTGCGAGGTGTGTGGCCGTCGCTTCAACCTGCTGCAGAACCTGCACCGCCATGCGCACACGCACACCGGCAAGAAACTTTTCGTGTGCAACGTCTGTGGGAAAGGCTTCACCCGCGCCATCACGCTGAAAACTCACCAGCTCATCCACACCGGGCAGAAACCCTTCAAGTGTGAGCAGTGCCTCAAGACCTTCCGACACGTCGTCAACCTGAAGAACCACCAGAGGATCCACAGCGGAGTGCGGCCCTTCACCTGCGACGTCTGTGGGAAGTGCTTCCGCCAGTCTGTCAACCTGAAGATCCACCGCAGGATTCACACAGGCGAGCGGCCTTTCAGCTGCCAGGAGTGCGGCAAGACATTCAGCCAGCAGAGCAGCCTGATCTCACACGGCCGCACGCACTCCAAAGAGAAGCCATTCCACTGCGACTCCTGCGACAAGAAGTTTAACAACGCCAACAGCCTGAAGCTGCACATGCGCATCCACACCGGCGAGAAGCCCTATAGCTGCGATATCTGCGGCAAGACCTTTAGCCAAGGCAGCCACCTGAGGACGCACAAGAGGCACGTGCACGCAGGCGGCAAGCAGTTCATCTGTGACAAGTGTGGGAAGAGATACTCGGACCAACGCAACCTGAAGCTACACAAGTGTGGCTACGCATGAATGTAAATACACAACCAGGAATGTTTGCAGAAAAATGTACAGCTATCAATTTTTATGTTGGAAGAAAATCTACAGTTTTCTAAGTTGAGTTCACAAGATTAAAATGTACAGTTTCAGAAGTGCAAACTGTATTATTCTGCAATAAAAATCTCTTTTTATGGATTTTGGTTTAAGAGAGCATTAACTAACCATCACAAGCCAATTTATATCTTGCAATAAAACGTGAACTTTGTTCATCGAAGAATTTTCAGGGAAAGTGTTTGGAATAAAATGTATATTTTCTGTAATGGGGTTTGGAATATTCAGACCATGTGAACTGGTGAAATAAAAGGTAAATGGGAGTTTAGAATACTTGAAAAACAAAATTCCATTCTGAAATGTTTTTTTTTTTTATTATTTAGTGTCTAGAGCATCTTTTATATTTTAGTTTTATTTTAGACCTAGCTTGCAGGGAAACAGCTGTTCAAGAGCATAAAACCTCAGAACTACTGTTGGGTTTGTGTTTTATGTTTTACCACAGTACCCTACCTCAGCAGCTGTTGCCATGGAGACGATTTCGTCCTGGGCTGTGATCATATTTTATTTGACTGAAAATTTTGTTTATTAACAATGTTGTAAATTTAGGAGCTCTCTGGTTGGGTTTCTCTGACAGCAGTTCGTTCTGGAAGTTGTGGTTGTGCTGGACATTGATGTGCCTAAAATACTGTGGACTTATTGGTGGAAATCCTAAATTTAATGTGTAAATATGCACATTTTATAATTTTATGGATGATATTTTTGATCAGTTTCTAAAATAAATCTGATCTACAAACATCTCAATTAGCAGCAGTGTCTGTTTCTATTAAGCCTTAAAGAAACTTTCATTGTAAATTAATGGTTTAACCCAGGTTAATGTTTAATATATAAATACACACAATAAGCAGTTTCAATGATGTGAATAAATATAAATATACATTTAAAATAAAGCCTCTATCTCCAGCAACAATATCAGACAGGTGAAGTCAGTTTTGTTTGTACAGGTCCTTCTCAAAAAATTAGCATATTGTGATAAAGTTCATTATTTTCTGTAATTTACTGATAAACATTAG
>JAUMTR010000011.1:15198845-15222142 GCA_032270685.1 Microctenopoma stevenorrisi | reverse complement strand
TTGTTGGTGCTATTTATGGTTGTGGGTCTTCTAATTTTTCTATATTGAGAGCGGCTGTATTCATGGCAAACAATTTCTCTCTGGGATTAATAAAGTGTTTTGAATCTTGAATCTTGAATAACAGGCAAAACAATTTCCCTCTGGCATTAGTAAAGTGTTTGGAATCTTAAATCTTTCTTTGTTTGGAGGACATTTATTTTGAAAGTCTTGGTCGGATGTTCCGTGTTTATTCCGTTATTGTTGACACGGTTCTGTCTCCGGGATAGTTTTTGTTGGTCCACAGTCATTCAGCTGTTCGATAACCCACACTAGAAGTTCTGGACCCGACCGGACCGGCTCGCTAGCTGAAAATGCCCCGGGTTTTGATAGTCGGAGCCGGACTGACGGGCAGCGTGTGCGCATGTCTGCTCAGGAGAGAACTGCAGAGTAAAGTTCACATAGTGGTGTGGGACAAAGCGAGGGGAGCCGGTGAGTGAGTCCAAATCCCGGTCGGAAAATGTCAGATTTTCGGTGTTCGGGACTCACAGGCGAACATGACTTCAACTCGCAGCATGAGTGGAGACTGTGTTCACTCCCGAAGACCCTCATGGTCTATTCGGCCTGGAAATCTAACAGCAATCTGTTGTAAATGTGATCAAATCTCAACTTTTTCTCAGCAGAGAGTCATTAGAAAATCACCAGAAACTACAGCAAATTATGGGAGTAAATCTGTCAGAAAACTAAAATTAAATAAGAAACGTGTGTTTCTAAGCTTAAAGCTGAACATAGAGAAACAGAGACCAGCTGCGTGGAACATGTGCTCTGTTGTTCTGCTCCTGGAGAAAAATAACAGGGGCCACAAACACCACAACTTCTTTTTGTTCTTATAGATGTGTTTTGTTGTTTACCTAAAGAAATCCATGTCCCCTTATTACTCTTGTTATGTAATCTGTAAAGTTTGGTAACCATTATCTGTTCGTGCTGGGAGATGATGGATGAGGGTGTTTGTCGTGGTCTCAGGGGGCCGGATGTCCACCACTCGTCCTCCAGACTCATTGTCTCAATCTGCTGATCTCGGAGCTCAGTACATCACTGCCACGCCGGCCTACGCTCAGTCACACCATAGGTAAGGTACAAGCGCCTGTTGTTTACTCCCTTTACCGGTTGGGGTTAGTGGACAGGGGAGAGAGAAAAGAACAGCAGGTAACATAGATCACTACAACAACAAGGAGCAGCAGGTTGGTAGGACCAGCAACCACAGCTCAAAGCTCAAAATAGTCCAGTCTAGAGGTAACAAATGCATGGACTAGTTTCTCAGCATCACTTTGAGACAGGATGCTCCTAATCTTAGAAATATTCCTGAGGTGGTTAGAAATCAAGTTAATATAATTATAATCAGATTACAACAAATTAAATTAAATAATTTGTCGTGTTAGTTATATCATCATGATGTTGGCTTTTATTGTGAAAATCTCTGTGTGTTTCAGTTTTTACTCTGAGCTTTTGTCCTCTGGCGTCCTGCAACCTCTCCACGGTCTGATCGAAGGTCTAAAGCAGAGCGATGACTGCAGCAACTACGTGACGCCACTGGGCATGAGCAGTGTGGTCAAGCACTTCCTCTCTCAGTCAGGTGAGCACTCACCTGCGCACACGTCGACCTGTCTGTGAAATGACAGAACAGAAAAAAACAGTTTATTGTGATTAAAAAATGATTATCACTGATAATAATAATTTAAGTTTCAGAATCAGCCGAGTCAATGCAGATAAAAAAGATTCATGAACAGTTTTTCTGTTTGTAAGGAGCTGAGTTGTTCTACGAGCGCCATGTGACCGCTCTGTACCGCCGTGGTGCATCATGGGAAGTTCAGAGAATGGCGGCGGACAGCGAGACGTTTGATGCTGTGGTCCTGACAATGCCGGTCCCTCAGGTCCTGCAGCTGGAGGGAGACCTGCAGCACTGTGAGTCTGTCATGTGCTGAAGATCCAACATTCCCTTTTTTTTCCAACTTCATGTTCAGTTTGTTTCTCAGTAAAAGTTCAGAACATTTATGAGACGTGAACAAATCAGGACTCAAACCTTTATGTTATCAGCAGCGGTTTAAATTCTTCACTGCAGTTTGTACTTTGACTTCAGTATTGGGCTTTTTCTTCTTAGTGGAGTGAGTCTGTAGAGCTGCAGCGACAAAGCTTCACCACACGGAGGCAGCAAGATCAAATCCACGTGCTGCAGCTGCTCAGTCAGTTAGCACCCCCCACCACACCCTCACAGACTGCTGCAGGTCACACAGCAGGACTGAGTGACTTTTACTTTGACGAGGCGATGTTCTTTCCTCCTGCAGTTGGCGCCGAGTGTTCTGGCCTCTGATTGGGCGATTGTTAACACACATTTGTTAAAAGCTGCAGAAATTTCTCGACGTTCAGTTTGTGTGGACAAACTGGAGCTGAGGACATTTCTACACACAGATGTTTCATTACATGAACTGATCAAACGTCAGTGTGAGGGTCCAGACCTGGATTCAGATTGAGTTTGATCCGGGTTTAGGTTACAGCATGGCCTGGGGAGTGTACGAGAATTAATGTCTTCTTGTCTGTAGAAAGACAAGATGTGTTTGTGTGTAGTGAAGTGATGTCATCTTCGGCTGATCCGATTGGCCGACAGAGGACAGCGCCCATTTCCTCCTGCTGACACACACTCGGGTTATTATTAGACTGCGTGTGCAGGACGACACTGCAGACTGTGGAGGACGGGAGGAAACAGTAGCCCGTGAAGAATGTGTGATGTCCAACGTGTGTTTAAGGAAAAAACCTGAACCATGTGCTTTAAACTTTCAACACTATAAAACCTCGGTTCGTCTGAAAAAGGAATGTGTGTGTGTGTGTGTGTGTGGGGGGGCCTGCCAGCATCGTCTCAGTCTGCTGATTTAGTTTTACACATGACGATGATGTTCTTCCAGTGCGATGAGTCCCAGTGTGTCTGCTGACGTCACACGCACACGACAGGTGGAAGAACAGGAACCTTCAGCTTCTGTCTGCAGACGCACACACGGCAAAATACAAACCATGCATGTGCTCGTTCAGCTCATGCTTTATAAACTATAAACAACAACATCCACTGTGATGTGAAGTGAAGAACCACTGTGTGACGTAGCTGTCTGTGTCTTTGTGCCAGCACTGTCTGTCCAGCAGAAGCAGCAGTTAGACAGCGTTGTGTACTCGTCTCGCTTTGCACTCGCCCTTTTCTTCTCTCCGGACGTCGTCTTCAGTTTCCCCTGGACGGCTCGATACGTGACCGACAGCTCCTGCATCCGGTACATCACAGTCGACTCCCGCAAACGCAATGCAGGTCTGTTTCTTACTTACTTTTATTTCTTTATGCGTTTAGTTTAGTAGTAGCTGAAGAGAAGAATTTAGATAAAAATTCCCTGCAGAACAGTGCAAATTAATTCCATGACATAATCATAATTAGGTCTACGGGTCCAAGCCCTGGGGTACTCCGTCGGGACTAGTTTACCTTTTACTTTACTAGTCAGACACTTTAATCCAAAGCGAAAACCAGCAGCTACAAGTTGGTTTCTGTAAATTCTGAGTTACTACAAACTGGTCTCAGCTAGTCGAACGGAGCGGGGAAAGTCATTCCACCATCCTGCAAAGGAGAGTAGACTGGAATCAAATCAAATCAAACACATACACATTATACAGTGAAATGTGTTCTCTGCATTTGACCCATTGAGAAGCAGTGAGCAGCCACAGGCGGCGCTCAGGGAGCTGGGTGGGTGTCTCGCTCAGGGACACACCTGGTATGCGGGTTGGCCTGGGTAACTCAGCTGGGATTCCTGCTTTCCAGACCACTCTGCTACCAGGCCGCCTGTGTAGCTAACCAACTAATATATTGATATAAGACGTGCGTTTCCGTCTCCGGCCCTGTACGCATTAAGGATGTAAACTCAATGTTAGCAGCTACTGGAGAGAGGTGTGACATAATTGTATTCTCGCTGGTTTGAAATGAGGCGGGCTGAAACCTTTTGGACCATCTGGAGGGTTAGATGGTGACTGCAGACGCTCTGGCCAGGAGAGAGTTACAGTAGTTAAGTTAAGAGAGGAGCTGTCCACGATTGTTTAGATCCCCAAGGCCCCCCAAGGCTTTTTACAGACTCGAGTTGCAGTAGCGAGCTCGTTTGAATAGAGATATTTGTCTGAGGGCAGCTGCCTGGAAAGATCAGAATCTCCGTTTTGGACAAGTTCAGTTGCAGGTGTCGTTCAGATATCTATGCTGATGTCAGAGAGACAGGCGGGAAAGACACGATGGAGCTGAAGGACATAAGAATTTACCATGGATGGTGTTTGTGTCGGTTCAGACGATCCTGGTCGCGGTCCGTCCCTCGTCGTCCACACCGGTGTCCAATTTGGCCTGGAGCATCTGGAGCGAGACAAGGAAGACGTCCAGCCGATCATCTTACAGGAGCTCAAGAAGCTGCTCCCTGGTTTGCCTCAATCCATCAGCGTTAAGTGTCAGAAATGGAGGTATTCCCAGGTGAGTCGCCACAACGCAAAGGCCCGTCAAACACTGTTGGAGCCCTTGATTCATTCCATTCTTGTGTCCTGCAGGTCCTGACCTCAGTCCCAGAGTGTCCAGGTCACATGACCATCCTCACTCAGCCACTGCTCATTTGTGGCGGCGACGCTTTCAGCCACTCCAACTTCGACGGCTGCGTGGAGTCTGCATTGAGCATGCTCAGTGTGCTAAAGGGCTCACTGACACCAGGACAGGAGCAGCAACCCAATTAACGAGTCGGCTTCATGCTCACATTTCTGTAATATGCTGATTATTTCTCACATTTAATGTGATTGTGTCATAAATTCTGCAGACGCTTTGAACTTTAAACTAGAAATCACCTGAACATTATTTAAATTACACCTGGATGTAATTTAACTCAGCTTTAACTAAGGACATAACTTTAATGTAGGGATAACCGGGGTTAACTGATCGACATCTTGACTCTAGTTTGCTTGAGTTTTCACACTTAACTTGCGTTGGGGTGGACCCTCATCCAGATATTCTGAGATCTATATTCACTGATAAGTTTGTTCGGCATGTTACGCTGTCATTTGAGGACAGACGGTAAATGAAATCAGCTGTACTGTCACACTGATTGCTGGCCTTGTAAATTTGAAGACTGTTGATGATTAAATGTCAAACCTGAGTGAAGAAGCTGCAGAGCTGCTGCGATTCCACTGCAGCTTTACGCTTTCTTTGATCTTTTTATAGAAGCAGATAAGACAGAATTAGTTATGGTTTGGTGCCCACAAGGCTCACAGAGTGTGTATGACCTAATTTCTTCTCGCCTGTTCTCAGAGATTGCAGAATGCCCAGTCGAGCCGCTGCAGTGAATTGTGAGGAAGCGACGATCATTTCTGCCACGTCACTGAGAATCACAGAAATAAAAAAATCTAATAAACAGTGTTTATGCAGTAATGAGGACAGATCCTGGCGCTAATCAAGTTCAGCTGAGGTAGTCAAGTCTCTGGTTTGACTGAAATAACACTGATACTAGAGTTGGGTTAACTGAAACCGGGTTATCTTAACTCTGGTTTGACACTTATCAGCAAATCAGCATTAATTAAATTATTAAATTAAATGCATTTAGAATGTATTAGTTGTGAGTCTGGTTAGACTTTGGGTTGGTGGGTTCTCAGGTTCTAGTTGGAGGGTATCTAGACTAGGTTCTTGTGAGTTTGGAACGTTTCACCAGTCCAAGTAACCAGGAGAAGAGTTTGCTCTGGTCTAAATCAGTGTAGAACTTTGTAAACCTGGTCAGTTCTTCTTCCACACAACGGTAAAGCAAAATACATTACTACAATGCAAGAACAGAAACAACACGGTAAACAAGCAGCATCTAGTCGACCAGCAGTTAGATTAACGTCACAATGGGTTGATTGGGTTTAGGTTCTAGGCCTTTGGTCAGTACACCACCTAGGTCCAGAATGAAGCTCTTAACTGTTAAAGGAGTTGTTGGATAGACTGAAGCAGGCCCCTGACCCTGAGGTTGGGTCGATTCTCTCTAGTTCTGTGGCGGGTTTGTTGTGCATCACAAAATCATTGAGAAAGTACCAGACAACAAATGCTGTTTATAAATAGTTTATTCACCTTTACAGTGTCTCATTATAAAACAAGAAGGGACAGAATAAAAGAAGTGGGGGGCGGGCGGGGGCAGTTTAACATGACATGTTTTCTGTGGTGACACAAGCCGAGAAGTTACAGCGGCTTATCCGTCATCTGTTGTCCGAGTGGAAAAACTAAATGAACACCTGATAAAAACAAAGACGCTCTGCTCCGAACAAACGGACCTGAAGCCTCAGAGTCGAGCAGGAAGTTTGGTTCAGGTTCAGTGATTCCCAATCTGATCGGAAAAATCTCCAGTGTCCCTGAGATGCCAGACCTCGCTGAAATCTCATCCTAAAAACGTTTTCTCTTGTGGGATTAACATCGATCAAGTGGGGGTCGTTAAGCAGCTAAACAGAGTCACAATACAACGAAACAATCTTTACAATGTTTTTTACATGGTCTTTATCGTAACGCTGGGACTATGCTGTTCTACACTGTAATACAAGAAGAGAACCGTGGATATCTGCATCTTCTACGTGGATTATCCACTGACAACTAATAGCTTTAGCCTCAGAGCATTAGCATGAAATAATGTAAACAACCATCCAGTTCATGATTTTGGGTTTTTGCTTTAATTCTTGAAACACTAAAAAGGCGTTTTAAGAGTTTTAAACGTATTTTTGAGCAAATATTAGCTTATTTAGCTCGCCAGATCTAGCCAGTAAATCTAAGCGACAACCAGAGATACTGTTAGCGGTCAGCTGGTAACAAGCGAAACGACAATAAAAGGCTTTTATCTACCTTGGCCTGAAATGGAGGAGTCGTTATCTGAAGGACTGATCGTGTTACTGTAAACTGGAAATGTGCAAAAACAGAAAACAGTCGGGTTTAGTGACCAGTTTTCTAAAATGATTGTCAGCCTGGACCCCGTTATCATGGAGTGTAGTAGCCTGATGTCTGCAGGTTATTTCTAACAATTTTCTTCACAAATTTTGAGCCAATGAACATTAGGCTTCAATTAAAGGAACGGGCACGTTACCCATGTGCTTCTGTTTAAAGATCTAAACTGCAAATACCATCCACCTTCTCTCCTCCATCCAGTGGATACAATGGGTTTCTGGTTCTGTTTCTGAACAATACGACTGCAGTATAGTTGCTGCTGCTGACCTCACATGATCGTGCATTAAGGCAAAACGTAGAAAGAACATGAACACAGAGCAAGTTTACCAATCGACGTCAAAACTTTAAAACTAATGTTGGCAGGCTGGCGAGGAGACAGAAAGGAGCTGAAGCTTCGACTTACTGGCTAAAACAGACAAAACAAGAAGCTTTCTCACTCCCAGAGATTCCAGGTTCAAACATTTCTGCGCAGCAACACATTCAAATGTCTCAGAGTTCAATGGAAACACGACTGATGTCACCGCTAACACCAAACTTGTCTTAAAATCACCACGGAGTCTAATGTTCAATGGATTCTCTAATGTCTGTGGGAAATTACTCCGCAGAATAACACCAACCATGTTTTAAATCACGTTTCTGGATCAGTGCAGGAATCTGAAAAGCTGTCACGACTCTTCAGCAGGGTCGATAGAGTAGTTTTAGTTGAGAAAATCCCATTCCTGATTTCGATCTGGTTCTGATAACTCGCAGGCAACTACAGACTTGTCTGTCCAAATTCCCCATGTGCATTTGACACAGCTGGACATGGACAGCTATAAAATGATACTGAAAGAAAACGATACTGAGCACCTTAAACAGTCAAAGACGATGGACAGCACCTGCCTGGCCTCAATACCTCAAACCTGTTCAGTACCACACCGCATGTACGGTATGCTGCCAGCATTCAGCAGGAGCTAATAAAACAGTTTCTACTTCCAAGAATGTACGATATATACAAAGAGGGGTTTTAGACTAGCCTAGAAAAAAAATAGTTTTAAAATGTCAACAAAAGTCTTGACTCAAGCCAACAAACCAGGTTGTTTGACTGAAGGTCCCACATTGGGACAAATAGTGGGAGGTTTGGAAGAAGACCATCCTAGTCCACACACGTTTTCTAAATAAATTCATTCAGGTTTTAGCCCCTCTGATGAACTGGTCTAGATGCAAATTTTGTCTGAACAGGTTAGGGACAGGACGTGAGGCCAGGCCTGACAGCACCTAACAGGACTTAAGACAGAAAGTGTGTTGTTGCTGTGAATTGCTGGAGGCGACACAAACGGAGCCTGTGGGTAGATCGCCAGAGCTTTTGGACGAACCCACACTGCTGAGCACCACAGATGGAAAACAGGCTCAGCTTAGCACCTAAAACCCAAAGTGTAGGTCTGTAGACAACAGTAGTTCAAAAGCACAGGCCAGCTGTTGGTAGGAGGCTCCAGATGAGCTGGAGGCTTTCATTAGGCCTGGATCCTGTGCCTCAAGATGTGATCACACTGGACGCAAGATGGAAGGTCTTTCTCAGTGGGCTGAAGACTAAAAAGGTTTACAAAAACCATCACTCGAGGAACAAATGGCTGCTACTGTTCAACAACCAGGACAGTCTCAGCTCAGTATCAAGGCTAAGAATCAGGAGCTGCCTTCTGGACATAGTGACTAATCCTGCCAAGACCCAGAGGAGCCTCTACGTGTCTTGCCGTGTTACGTCTAGTTTCATTCTTTAGCACATTTAATCATACTAAAAATGCATGAAAGATTTTTTATTGGCCTTTCTTTGTTCAATTGTGTGTCGCTAACGACAAGGTGGAATGCGAGTTTGCTTCCACCCATCTTCTCTTATGGGTCTGAATTGACAATGATCCTGTTAAACAGGGTTGTAGAATACAATGAACACTTTTTGTGGTATTAAGCCTCCGGACTGCGTCCTGTGTGATCAGGTTCTTGACAAAGCCAACAAAAAGAACTAGAAATCCAAACTCGGGCTCATGGAAACACCTAAGATGAATCAAGTACAGGACCGTGGTGGATGACCAGCTGTAGCACCAAATGTTAGGACAGCAATCAGGCATGAGGACGTCAGAAGTACTGCTTCTACCTAAACCCGATGCGGAGGCAGATGATCATTAAGGATGCTCTGATTGGCTGCTGATGGGGATGGGCTGGACTTGAAAAACACTTTTCTGAAGCTACAGCTACAAAACAATATATTTTTTTAATTCCCACTTGTTCCCATTTGTTCTAAGCACCAGAGAAACGGTTCTGTTAAACCAGTGCATCCCTAATGTTCATTTGCTTCAGGTAAATGCAGAGGGAGTTGTGTCAGAGCTGCTGTAATGTTTGTGTGATCTTCAAATGGCTGTTCCTGGTGGTAAAGGTACAGTTTGCAAAAATGTCAGTGCTAAATGTCTCCACACGTTACTGAATAAAGAGATTATTAGTCTACGGACAGAGTACTGATTATAGAGCATCACCCTTTTTGACACGTCTTAACCAAAGACAGCGGCTGAACCTTGTAAATCATCGACTAGAAAACTACCACAGACCAACGCCAGGTTCTGACCCAAAGACTGTGCTTTAACCTCCCAAACAGCAGCTTTATCTCTCAGCCTGACATTATTAGCACAAACATGAAGCAGCCAGGCTTCCTTGGATGGACTGCCTGGAAAAGCATACAAAGCAATCAAGATTCAGCGAACTGTCCTTTATGCAGAGCAAACCCCACCCGTCTGTAATCCAGGCACATCAAAACCAAGAGCTCTGGACTCATAAATCCTGTTGCCGTTTGCATCGGGGGGTGTTCTCCTACATAAGTAAAGCTTAAATGCAGATGTGGGTGAAGGAATGGTTATACCGTGTGTAGCTTGTTTCTTGTTTAGCTTAATGATTGATACAGGTCAGAGTATAATAAAAATACAATTTCTGTAACTATGTGAGCTGTCTGAAGGACTGCACAGAATCTGTCTGTGCAAAACTGGAGACAGGGAGACAGGAGGACAGAAAGCATTTGTTCACATTAGGTTTGTGGTACGTGTCTTCTCAACAGTAGATGATTGACAGAGCTGCGGAAGATTGTGAATAATCCAGGTTCCTCTTCTTTATTGTCAGATTCTAACAGGTTGTCATTTCTCTTTGTGTGCCACCGTGTCCCAAAGTCAATAAAGTGCAGGTCCAAACTGGGCCTGGACCAGCAGAGAGCTGCTCCGGTTTGGTCTAAAATCTGACTCAGAAAAAGGGAGGAGACTGTAGTTTTGGGGCTGAAAATGTTCTTTGGTGGGAATTATCATTTTTAATCATGGAACATTGTTTTGTTTTTACTAATCCTGAATGAACTCAGACTTCTGGTCTACATCAGGCCACATGGGTCACAACCTCAGCCGGACCAGTGATAACAGACTCAAAGTGTTTCATATTAGCTAGTCTAAACCATCGTAACTGGCCCAAGATTCAGACAGACTGCTCCAAACTGGTCTACACCATCTGAGATTAGCTAGTCTAACGCAGTTCAAATTAATCCCAAATTAGGATTACGGTTAATTTGGAGCCTCTTCTCTCCAAAGAAACACAAACCATCCCAGTCTATCTGACATTTAACCAAACAGAAAGTGATTTGTCTTAAACGAGCACTTTGGAGGATTAATTAAAACCAACTGAAACTAAGGACTTCTCAGTGAAGACACTCCCTTATACCGATGTGCAGCAGCAGTCCTTTAACATGCTGGTTGAACCCTCAGGTGTTTAAAACGGCCTCTGATCAACCCGCCTTCTCTTAAAGTTACAGAAATAGGTCGTCTAACACAGAAACCTTTATCCAACACTTGATATTTACCACAAGTTTTAGTCTCTAAAATTTGTTTTAAAGTTAGTGCAGCCGACTTGGCGGGAAAATAAATTTGATCTTGTTTAAATTTGAAGAGCTGACCGTCAAAACTTTTAATGGGAGATTTGGGATGTTGATAACGAAACGTGAGTTTGGGCCAGAAACTGAAACGGTTCACACACAGAGAGAAGAGTCAACTCTCCAACACAGATTTAAACTGAAGCATGAAGAGGTCAGAGGCGACGCTCCAGGAAGGAGGGATGGAAGGACACATGGGGAGTGTGGGGGTGTATCCAACAAACATACTGGTGTAGTCACTAAAGAAGTCTACTTGTCTTTCAGTTTCTTTATATTCAAGTTTTACTCCTTTAATTTTTACATGTCCCATCTGTCCATTCATTTGTCTTTCGCTCTGATCGCCGTTCACTTTCCCACCCGCTGATCCCAGCACTCCTCACCTCTGACTCTCACATCATCCGATTGTCCAGGTGTGCACGGAGCAGAGGACTGACAGGGGGCGGGAGGACTTCCTTTCTGATTTGATTTTTTTTTTAAATCCAGAGTCCCACAGCTCCGCTCTGGTCCGTCGGTTATATTCCCCGTGAGCTAACCACTCGCTAGTCTTAGTTTGGCCGTTCATGAGTGTGTATACATACATACTTACATACATACTGTATATTTTATATACGTCTGAGAGAGTGAGCGTGTGTGTCAGACTTTTGTGATCTGATTGTGGTGATCATCTTCAAACGGCTCGTTTTCCGGGTCCGAGTCCGTCGTGTCGGAGTAGTGGTAGGGGTCCGGTTCGTTGTCGCTGACGTCCGGCGTCACCGAGGCCGACGTGCTGCTCGCGTCACAGTTGGCTCCTTCCTCTACCGTCTTGGTAAAAAACAGTTTCACCTAAAACAGACAATAAAGTGTGAACCGCGAACATGCAGGAATGCAGACCTGTGGGGAACCACCCCCACATGTGACAGTCACAGATCTTGTGTAGAGACGATACAACTTTTAGCTCCGCCTTAAACGGTTTCAGGGTTAGCAGTTTTAAAATAGCTTTATACTTGAAGACAAGGCCCATAGGACACACCTTTTACCTGCAGTGTGCAGCTGCCAAATTCCTGTTTTTTCTTTATCTGTGAACTGGGTTAAATGATGCTTTACCTTGAAGTTCGGGGAGAAGTTCTTGTTGGCCTTGTCTTTGTTGGCTTTGTCCAGGTCGTTCTTTGTCAGAGTGAGGACCAGGTAGTCTCTGTCGTTGGTTTCTCCCGCCATCATTCCCAGGTTCTGGTGTGTTCTGTCGGCTTGCTCCTGCAGTGTCCCAGCGCTGCCGTTCTCCAGTTTGTCGGTGTTCTCCTCTGGCCCTGGGATGAAGAATGTGTTGACCCAGAAGTGGAACATCTTATCCTGGAAGGAGAGAAGAGTCAAAAGAGGCTGGTGGATGTGAGGAGCTCTGAAATTTGTGAATTAGATCTGACAGCGTATAATCAGTCCAAAAGGTCCCACGAGAACAAAGTGGTTCATCTAAGCAGATCCACAAAATTCACCATGAGTAGCAGTAAACCTAAACCTAAGATGACTCACCCAAAACAATAACCTAGCTAAGAAGGTTTATGAGCCCAAATCAACTTCTTCACCTCAAGGATCAAGACAGTTCTGAGTGTTTCCCACTACAGTCAGAACAGTCCAGGAGCAGCACACACCAGACACCTGAGTAGACTGTGGGCAACACACTGAACAGCTGGATGGTAACAACTGGAATTCTGGAGGCAGACGAGCCAGCAAACAATGGATCCCCACGTTTTTGGAGCAGAAATAAAATGGACGCCAGCCGAAAGCTTCAGCTTTTTCTAAACAGTGGAATATGAGCAGTAAAAGTATCCACCGACAATCAACCAATTTGCCAACGGAGAAAATCTAGAGCAGGATACGGGGCAACGCATGGTACTCATCAGGGATCAACACAAAGATTTGCTAATAAAACTTCACCCATTAATTAATTATTTAATGTGATCGTTTCAAAACCAACTGGTCATTATGAGCCTCCAACCTTTCTCCAAGGTGACAGACACAAACAGACGACACAAACCTGCTTCTTCTCAGTACTTATTGAAGTACATAAAGTACTAAAATACCTGACAAACATCAACGGATCGCAGTAATCAAAGTACCAACAAAGCAGCATAATACTTCTTCTTCGTCTCATACACAGCTGAAGAAAAAAAATTAAATCAGACCACTGCAAAATTATCAGCTTCTCTGATTCTGCTATTAAAAATGTTTTATTGTGTAAACTACTGACATAACATAGCCCAAGTTCCCGATACAAATATTTACCATTTATACAAAATGACAAAGTTAAACCTTCACATTCTTCTGATTATGTGGGATTCTGAACTTTTCATTCGCTGTAATGAATCGAATATGCGAGTTTAAGATGGTTAATGTGAAAGATGAAGCTGCTGCTCACCTTCTTCATCATCTTGTTCTGTTTGTGGAAGAACTCCACCTTGATGTCTCCGCAGACAGGCAGCGGCTGTGAGAACTCAAAGATCATCAGTTTGTCTTCCCGCCTCGTGTGGGCGGGGTTGGATGTGTGGATCTTCACTTTCAGTTGGTAGACCACAAACTGAGGGTCTGCACCAAGAACACAACATGAGACTCAGCACACAGACTGGCGAGTGTGTGGATGTCAACACAGGGAGACAGACTTACTGCAGTTGCCTCCAGTGAACATGGGGATGGTTTCAAACAGCATCTTATGGAAGAGCAGAGCGACAGGCTTGTACAGAAGCCGGTTCCTCAACAGGAAGCTGTAGTAGACAACGTAACGCCGCTGACTGGGGATGGTCACACCCTGGAAAAAAACAAAAAACAGATTCAAATGTGATTTGTTGTTGCATAATAAAGGTTTATATTTACTTTGAACTACCTGCATCTACTTTGTTTAGATTTACACATTTGTCTTATGTAGTTCTGCACGAACAGGAACATAAGCAATAAAAAATGATTGCTGAGGTTTAACACTTGGCTGCCCCTCAGCAGCCAATCACAGTGGATTACAGACAGCTGACCTGCCCTCTGTCGTCATGGGAGGAATCCCTGTTCACACACCTTCCTTCCTTTCTCTAACCCACGTTTCCTCCCTTCATCCCTTAACATTTCATCATTTTGTTCTCCACATCATTTCTTTGTTTTGCTTCCCAGTGATCAGCACGAATCAGCAGATATGACACCACCAGTGTTACCCTTCATATCAGGCAGCAGGGGTTGTTACCTTCTTGTCGCGGGTGCGGACCTCTCCGTAGAAGTCCAGCGCCTCCTGAGCCTCCTGAAACTTGCCTCGGTGCAGCAGGTAGGCACAGATCATGACACCGGTGCGGCCTTTTCCCGCCTTGCAGTGGATGGCAGCGACGTGCTGCTCGTCCTCGCTCAACCAAAGATCTAGATCCTCACAGAACGGCTTGATCAGCTCTAGCTGGGGCGGGTTGTGGTCCTCAAAGGGATATTGAGCCACTGAAAGGAGGAGAGTGAAACAGGGTGAAGCACAGCGGTGGATAAATGCACCACTACGAGAGGGTCTGAGGCCCTGAGTGCTGAGTCGCATTCTTCATTAGCACACACGAGAGATTTGAGAGAAATTATATTGTTCTCTACTTTCTCATCGTGCAGCCTCACAGATCTTAAAGCTCGGGGGTTCAGATTTAACTGCACTCCGTAAGGCTACAGATAAGTACCACCGCTGATCGTGTACGGTGGTTTCATCTCAGCTCCTCTTGTGGAAAACAAATAAAACTCTTGTAATTTAATTAATCTGATTATTAACACTGGAAATATTTTCACAATCTTTCTTCCGAAAGGTTTCTTCAGTTCTAATGGTGTGTTTACTCCCAGGTATTTAATCTCCATGGAGCGGGTCATAGGTCATACCCCCCCCCCCCCCCGTCTGCCCATGTTTCCCGTCTGTATCCTTACTATCACAATTTAAAAAAAGCTTGTGTTTGGTGATTTGATGATTAAAATACGATGAGACGTTACTCAGCAGAAAGACCAGGAGATAATTTCTCTGTGATGACGTGTTGTCAGCAGATACATCTCCACAAACACACAGAGGTGAGCTATAATAACATCATCTTACCTCGACAGCTGAACTTTGCTGTGTCGTAATTTCGCTCTGCACATCTGTGGACACGGAAACGGATGTTACAATGAGCAGAAACCAGCAAACTGAACCATGGTGGTCAACAGACACTACAGGATGTGCCGATAGTGAGCGTGGTAGTCACGAGCAATTATTAATATCACTAATCACTGATAAAAGTCTTTGTTTATGGCTCAGAATTCCCCTTAAGCAGATTTAGAGCATTTTTATAAATAAATCTTAAATCTGGCTCCAGGTCTCATTTTCCAGATGATCCAACCACTGGCTGGTATTGATTACATTTAATTCAGTTTCATTTATATGGCGCCAGATTGAAATGCAGAATTTCATCCCTTCACTCTGAATCGTCCAACAGGTAAAGGTACTACACCAATCAGGGTGGGAGGGGCTTAACGTGACGACCAATAACCAACAGGGCATTCATAACTTGGAAGTTGAACCACTAACCCTGGGGTTTGTAGACAACTGACTCACAGTCAACACAAACAAAACTGGGTCTATCCACAGCAGCGACACCAACACTGAGCAGAAAGGCTGAGCTGAAGCCGATTTCCTGTTCTGGTCCAGAGTCCAGTTTTGCAAAAACCTGAAGCCAGGTTGGTTACTAACTACAGTTAATTTGTGTTTACGGGTGAATCTGGCAACAAGTCCACACATGACGCCTGCACACGTACACAACAACGACACAGGGAAGAAGCCGTACTTACAGGTTGTAGATCTTATAGTGATTCTTGTGCTTCGAGTCTAAAAATCTGAGACAAACAGACAAACGTTACTGTACTGGTCACCTCCAGAGGTTGGATAGTATCTGAGTGTAAACAGAACGGTTCTGACTAGCAGTCGACTGATTTGGGTTCGTCATTCAGCACTTAAACATTTATTTAAAACAGTATGTTATTATTATTAAATATCCACATATTAACTTGTTTCGTTAATGCTCGGTTCTGTTAGTCACCATCACGTTCATGTAAAACAGAAACCACCACTATGGTTTAAGTGGGAGTTAACTTTAAACTTCTGCTACCACATGTACCTGACAGCTGGTGTTTGTGGTCACTTCATCAAACTGGCAGACTTACCGAACAACGTCGTCGATGTTGTTCCTATAAACTCCCTCAAGCCGCTCAGCAGGGAAACCCATCGCTATGATGTTGGGATAAATATCTGATCGGTCTGTTAAAGATCAATATTCAGTGTTGGATAAGTTAAAGCTCTTTAACTGGCAAGTTTGTCGTCTAACTGTGCAGAATCAGCACAGATAAAAACATGCTGGACCAGATTAAATGAGACAGCTGCAACATGTGACATCATATTAAATCTTTCTGCAACATGAACTTCAGTCAGGTCTCAGCTCAGCGTCTTCTGTTGCCATCAGGGTCTGTGACCTGCAGCACAGCATTCGCTGGCTCACCTTCAGATTTACTGAAGTGACCTTCACTGAATGATGAAGCAGAATGAGGATTATTTCCTCCAGTGAGGAGCCAAGTGAGAGAGCAAGTCACAGAGCAGGGAACTGAACCCTCACGCTTTAGTCTGAGAGTTAAGTCTGATCTATCACAGCCGGTTTATACCGTCAACATTTTTACTCACTCCTTAGATCAGATATGAATTAGTCCAACTTTAAAACAACATGTTCCTCTGACAATGTTGAATCATTTAACATGTTAAGTCACAGGAACATAAAGCTTTTTTTCATCCACATCAATATTAACACTTCAGCATGTTGCCAAAGGACAAACGACAGGATCAAACCATCTACATATATCAGATCATAACTTTTGAAGCTGGAACATGTTCATTTGATTAAAACTGGTATTAACGTGCAATTAATAGAGTAATAATGTCTTTCGCAGATCGACCTGGATTCTGTCTTTAGCTTCAAAACCTGGCGATATTAACCGAGTTACAGAATCTAGAAGAAGGTGTTGCAGGTGTGTTAGCTGCTGCTGATGCAACAACACTGACACCGCTGGTAGCTTAGCATGCTAGGCTACCATGCTAGGCTACAAGCGAATTAATCATAATTATCTTCATTGGCAGAAGAGTGTGAAGCTTCGCCAGACGACGTGTTGGAAAAGGAAGCAAAATAAAAGAGTCGATATTCAGACTGACCGCAGATAAACCTATGCTAACGTTAGCTAGCTACACGCAGTAAACTGCACAACGAACGTCGTTGAAAAAACGAGCAATTTAACACAAACTTGCACATATGACGAGATAAATGCACATTAATGCGAAAACGTGTTACTGCGTGTGGGAAGCAGCCCCACGTTAAACAAATGAACACTTTCCAACATTTTAGCAATTTTAATGATTTTTAAACTCCTTCCACCACCGTTAACAGCCCACTGCATCAACCAATGAGCACAGACGTTTCTAACATTTGATGTTTTAATATTAAAAATAATAATATAGTGTTTCATCCGTTTGAAGAGTAGCTCTGCCCATTAAAGTGTTAGTTTGTACGAACACCCCCTTTGCTGACATGTCCAGCTTTGCTAAATTACCGCATATTTCAATGGACTTCTGCGTGACGTTCGACGACGAACAAGCTAGCAGAGCAGGCTAACCTGAACCAGTTACAGTAGAAGGATACAGGTCAGGTCCAGGTCGAAGCCGTCCTCCTGGTACCGCCTTTTATTTCTGCTCACCGTTTTCTTCAGTAACGTTAGGGCAGCCATGATCGGCGTCTCCGTGAGCTGCGTGAAATTATGAGAAAGTACGGAGAGACCGCCCGTGTACCTCCGTCCCTGATCCTTAGCCTCCACCGTCTGGCTGCCGGGGAGAGCCAGGAGCTCCCCGAGTCCTCGAACGGATCTTTTTAAGGCACAATGAATCCTTCCTGGTTAATAATCACGACAATGTGAGCCCCGAAAGGAGACAAAACGGTCCTGTTATCCGCCCTGCTCGGGTGCCACTCTGCGAGCTCCGGGGCGGCCACAGGTTAGCCGGCCTGCTAGTTGACAGACAGCCCGTCCGTCGGTGCTGTTTTCTGGGTCAGACCAAGGGGGCGCCGGGGCCTCCTACCTGCTCGCACTGCGGGCCCGGACTTCCAGGTCCCCCGCCTGGAGATAAAACCATCCGCGGTATGCTGTTCGGTGAAGACCCAGCTCTCCGGACGTCGGACAGATCCAGTCGGACTGTTCCCGGTCTTGGTGCGCAGCAGAGGCGCCGTGATTGGACGCAGATAAGCGGAGAGCAAATCTCTCCGCGGAGGAAGAGACCGACTAACCGCGGAGACGCCGAGTCCCAGTGGAGTCAAAGTAGAGTCTTAGCAGAAGCGGAGAACATCCGGTTCGTCTCTTCAAAGTAATGGTCCGAGTACAAAGGTTCTAGTCGTGTTTCGGGTTCTCAAGGTTCAAGGTTGCTTTCAACAATATACATTTTACAGTACAAAGTGAAATGAAATAACGTTCCCAGGACCATGGTGTTGCATTAAAGGACAGAGACAAAAACGGAACATAAACTGCACTTCTTCCACATAAAGTGCACGTGTGCAGACATGTGACAACAATTTAAACAAACGCAGACAAAAGTAGACAATTTCTATCAGAGTAGCAATGGGTGGATGTGTAAGTAAAAACAAAGAACACGTTAAAGTGCAGCAGTGCAAATGACTGTGTATGTGTGTGTCTGTGTGTGACAGTCTAGTCCTTGAGTGTATAGGAGCCTGTGTTTAAAAGCCTAATGACTTGAGGGAAGAAGATGTTGCAGAGTCTAGTAGTGAGGGCCCGAATGCTTCGATACCTCTTACCAGATGGTAGGAGGTTGAAAAGTGAGTGTCACGGGTGCGTGGGGTCCTTCTCAATGCTGGTAGCTTTGCGGATGCAGCGTGATTGGTGGATGACTTCGATGGAGGGAAGGGAGACGCCGATGATCTTCTCAGCTGTTCTCACTATCCGTTGTAGGGTCTTGCAGGGTCTGTCACAGCGCAATTTCCATACCAGACAGTGATACAGCTGCTCGGGATGCTCTCGATCATCCCCCTGTAGAAGGTAGTGAGGATGGGTGGTGGCAGATGGGCTTTCCTCAGCCTCCGCAGAAGGTAGAGACGCTTTTATAGTGTTGGGCGGGCTCAGGAGTAACATACACAGTTCACCACTGTATCCACAGACACAATTCAAAAGGAAGCCAAACACGAAATCCGTGCAGAACCACTGCAGAGTTTTCTGGGCCCAATATCATCATCAATTTCCCTCTGGGATTCATAAAGCCTTTTGAATCTTAAATCATGAATCATCACCATCAGAGGGAAATACAGCAGAAACGTTCTATTCAGGTTCTCCCAAAGAGCAGAACAGACGGCCGCGCAAGGCTCTGTGTGTAGGTGTGAACGTTAGTCTGTCTTTGTGTGTCAGGCCTCTGACAGCCTGGTGACCTGTCCAGGTGTACCTCACCTCTCTTCCAGTGACAGCTGGCATTGACTGTTCCACTCCCACGAGCCTTAGCAGTTTGATTAATGATGGAAACCAAAACATATCTTATTTTGGAGACAGTTTCAAAAACACACGTGGCCCTGACTAATTGAACAACTCAGGCAGTGGTGTCGAAATATTAGTTACTATGGGGTTTTCTCCAGACTTGAAAAAGCCCTCTGGAAGGGAGGGGTGAAACCTTGTCATGAAACCAAACAAGTCCAGTTGCTATTGGATTAGAATTTTTTTTTAGATTAGTTAGTACAGGGTTTCTGAGTAGTCAGTTATTTCAGTTTGACTAGTGAGTTCTGTAGGTTTTTATTTATTTAATTTCATAATAAATTATACCTGCAAATCACAGAACACAGCTGCAACTTTTACCATTAATAAAGTTAAAACCAATAATTAATTTGTGTGCTTTTATTTTGTAATTCCAACACTTCCTACTGTTGTCTCACTGTGTCAGACTTGACAATGCTATCTGTTAGCATGTTAGCAGCTAACTGGTCTTTCTGAACCTAACGCATCCTGTCAGCACACAGGGTTGCCATGTTGCCTTCGCACCATCCTCCTATTCAGAACCGAAAGTCATGAAACAACATTTGCATGAAATGTTCCGAACCTGGCACCGCGCAGAGTCTCTCTGACATTACATAATGTACCCTGCGGCCACAGCAGGACGTTCATATCTGGACTTTTACATCAGTTTCTGTAATGTAAAAATAGTGTGTAATAGTATTATTATCTTTTTTTACTAGTACAAACACGATGCAGACACGTCAGCGTGTTTAATTACACATACAAATCTAACCTTCTAAACATTTAGTACTTTGCTTGACAGACGCTTTTATCCAGAGCGACTTACAGGGAGGCTCAGGGACACACCTGGAGTCAGACGGGGGCCAGGCCGCGTACTGACATGGGGGAGTGTACTGTAAGTAGTATTTTACAGTTGTAGCTGGTTTTAACTCTGTTATAATTAATATACATACAATTTCGCAGTCGCTTTATTTAACCACTTTGGACAAGTTAAAATGTCAGAAAAATCACTACTGAGGTTTTTACTGTATAATAGAACATGGTGATCCACTGAGCTGCTGGCAAACATAAACCATGATTCAGACCTATAAAAATGTATTTAAAATAAATTACGGATATCCCGGTTTTAGATCCTGTGACTATGTCTAGTTTTGTTTACAATGAGGCAAAGACATGGATTTTATCAGTTTCTAAACATAGTAAAATGGGATGCTTGAGTCTGGTTTGTGTGTCTTATAAAATTAAACAATTTAATTCATGAACCTTCAGTAATTAAATATATCAAGTAAATGTTGAAGCTACACAGAAAAATTTAACTATTTAAAATGTATTTCATATTTGAAAACGTCTTGTGGTACATTTACTTGAGTAAATACAGGCTGTGTACTCACTCGGTTGCTGCG
Source organism: Microctenopoma stevenorrisi (assembly GCA_032270685.1). Classification (NCBI taxonomy): domain Eukaryota; kingdom Metazoa; phylum Chordata; class Actinopteri; order Anabantiformes; family Anabantidae; genus Microctenopoma; species Microctenopoma stevenorrisi. Next base: position 15,201,294 of record JAUMTR010000011.1, on the reverse strand, counting down.
TGTTGTCTGTCACTGACTGAGCTGCAAGTAGCGCTAGCGAGGCACACAGTTCGTTACCAACCGCTTAGTAATACCACGAAGAAGAAGCCGTTCCGCTGCCTGCCTTGTTTCCACAGCAGGTGAGATTTTGTCACATTTAACGAAAATCTGAGGAGTTTCTGATGTCTTTTTGTTCCCGGTTTACCGGAGCTGTCGGTGCTTCCCCGTGAGTTACCGCCGCTCATATACACCTGTTTATACGGCGAAAAGCCGCCGTGTTGCCGGCGGGGAGCCCAGAAGGTCAAGCTAATGCTAAATGTAGCAGCTAGCCCGCGGTGAGCTTTCAGTTTTCTGACACTGGTACAACAGGGTCCCGGACTGTGGTCCGGAGACCAGCAGCCAAACGGGGTAAACGGAGGCCTAGAAATCTCCACAGAGAATTAAGAACAGTAGCATTTTTAATATCGGTCTTGGATTTGATTTTGTGAACAATTCAGCTTCTCATAGGAACATGCCACCAGACTCAGTTGAACATTGTGACATTTGATCACTTTTCACATATTGTTAGCAAGATACAAGTTTTAAGATGATTGCTAAAGCTCAGAAATGACTCAACAGGAGTTAGCTTTGGATTCGGGTTGTGTCCAATGTGAAAATTTGTTAAGGTTTTTGTGTTGAGAGTGACACGTGACATCTAGGTGGACAGTCAGAAAGTGAAAGCTGCTCATCAAATATTCAATTCTATGTCTTGTACCAGCACCAACCCAATCTTATTCTGACTTTCAACAACTCAACACACCCGAGTTATTTTAACAGCTGTTTTAAAAAACAGATCATAAACTCATCACCAGCTCTAGCTTTATTCTTATGAAACTTCAAGAACAATCACAGAGGAAAAGTCTCGCCAAACTACATTTAAATCCAAAAGTACCATTTTCAGAACATCTTAGAGCAATAAGTATTTATTATTATTAGATCTAAAACAAAACAAACATTAATGTGATGCATGTATAATAATTCTGTATTTGTAGGTGTAACTTGGTTGACCTGGGAACACAACCCGGGGCCAGCTGACCTGAAACTAAAAGTCAGTTATTTCAGTTTAATTATGAATGCATCTTTCAGTAATACTAACTTTATTTGATAAGAAACTTCATCAATCAGGTATTTACTTAAGCAAATGTCTGAATAGGAGAAATATTTGGTCATTTATTCAGTGTAACTTTATAAAACCTTCATGTTATTGTGTGTCTGCAGCCCAGGGTTTATTTCCCGTCCTCCCCGACCTGACCATGGTGCTAAGGGAGGTCCCAGCTGAAAACATCACCCGTCCTCTGGGCAGGAACGAGGTCATCGGCCTCCTCTTTCGTCTCACCATTTTCGGTGCCGTCACCTACTTTACTATCAAGTGGATGGTGGACGCCATTGACCCCACCCGGAAACAGAAAGTGGAGGCTCAGAAACAGGTGAGACGATGGAGGGTGGAGCAGTGATGTGGGTCACAAGTGAACTGTAGAAACCAAAGAAGGTTCGTAATCAGGATCTTGAATGTTTTGACTTCACAGCTGCATCAGTTATTTGTCGTCACGTTATTAATCAGGCTTCAGTTAAAACACACAACAGACTGGTGATATGATGTCTAACTCTATTCCTTAGATGATTATTCCTTCCAAATTAAAGGTTTTCTGAGCTCATTGTATGTTTCAGATCCATCTGCAGGTGTTCATCAGAAGACACTTGCAGACTCTAAAGTGAAATCTGTTCATACACTAATTTTGTTTTCCTTTGTTTTCAGGCAGAAAAGTTGATGCGTCAGATCGGCGTTAAAAATGTGAAACTGTCTGAATATGAAATGAGCATCGCTGCTCACCTGGTCGACCCGCTGACCATGCAGGTAACGCTTACTGACATTTTCTCGACACAAGTGAAACGTCTGCACAGAGCATAAAAGATGATGATGACATGATCTAAAATAAGTTTTCTGCTTTACCTCCTATTTCATGAACATTCAAAATTAATAAAACATTTTGAACTATTTGACTATCAATAGTCTTAACCTTCATATGTACGGGACATGTTTGCTGTTCTGTGAAACAGAAACGTGCTGAAAACATTTACACAGCTGAAGCAGGAACATTCTCATTAATAAAGCTCTTTTCAGTACAGTTAATTCTTAATGATTTCACAGTGGAAACAGGAAACAGCAGAGGATCTAAAACAGAGCCCTGAGGGACGCCGTGGCTCAGGATGACGCTAACACAGCTAGACAATAGCAACAGAAAATCTATTTCCGTCAATAATAATCATCATCAAATTAAATCCAGAACATTCCTTTGGTCCAGATTCTGGTGTTTTCTAGATTAACTCCACTTAAATAATCCATTGTCTAGTCTAGGGGTGGCCAAGTTCGGGCCTCGAGAGCCGCAGCCCTGCTTGTTTTCCAACCATCCCTGCACTTACAGCTTCTGAT